>JAADJG010000154.1:0-118160 GCA_012932025.1 Fusarium austroafricanum
GGGGGAGAGTTGGGGAGGACCTGTACAAAGGGAAAAATCGTTGAATCTTGGGACAAGGGAGACTCCCTTTACGTGGGTTTCTTTGGACCGGATGAACGGGGAAGGAAAACATGGCTTATCAAGGAGGTACATGGGATGGATGGATGTCAAGTGAAGCAAAGCGCAGCGAGCAAAGCTCAAAGAATGAGATGACGTGATTTTGAGAGGAGGCGCATGAGAATGAGGATTTGGTGAGCAATAGCATACAGATGATGAATGGGACAAAGAATTAGATGTGTTAAGAACAATGGCTGGCTGTGCATGGTGAATTGACTAGGTACCTATATATATACAGCGTAAATACGTATTATATCTATATCCCGTGGTTCATGTCCTGAGTAGCCTAAAGGGGAATATTTGCTGGTTCCAGGTTGATCCGATACAGTGCGTTGTACAGTGCTAATCAACGCGTCTACTGTCTGAAAACGCGTTGACCTTCACCCTCGATCCCGCCTTCAGGAGCTTCATCTTCAAGACTTTGACATTTCGTACCTCATAAAACTGTTAACTATGGCCCGTGAAGAGTTAAAACAGGAAACTTACAGTCAACAAGACCACCAGGTAACAAAAATCAATCACATGGCGTACACTCTTTCATTAACTCAACCAACAGGTCGCATATATCTTTGACCCTGAGGACGATGGGACACGTCAAAAGCCCGCCAAGCGAAGAAGAAGGTCAAAACAAGTCCAAGATGCAGAAGAATCAGTCAAGGGCTCATCCCCTTTCGTGCCTCTACTAAATGGTGCTGAGAAACCCGAGTATGTTAAGCTGAGGGAGACGCTATTTCATGAGAGCTGGGCAAAGGTTGATGAGCGTATAGAGGTGAGTAAATGAGATTGGTTCACTTGAATTGTGGCTCACTTGAAATAGGGAATTCTCAAAACTTCAAATTTGGAAACTCTTAATGAGGTCAGCGAGTTTGCCAAAGTCGCAATAACAGATTCGTAAGAGTTCAGCCCTAGACATTACATGCAACCCCTAATCCTGGTCCAGTGGAGATAGAATCCCTTCAGCGTTCATCATCACAGGACCAAACATCGCGTCACAGGACCTTCTTTTTCAGCAGTTATCAGAAACGCTTCAACAAACAACTTCAAGCAAGTTTGTTGGATTGCGGTCGTCAGAAGCGTCGACGCTTAAAGCCACCCTGAAGAAGATTATTCGAGATATTACAGCCAATGTTTCCTCAAGTGAGGATGATGATCTTCAGGTGGGAGATGGCCGAGAAGTGAGATTTGGACTCTGATGGGCGAGGGCAATGCTAATACTTTACAGGGCCGAAGATATCTCGATTATGACCTTGAAGCGCTGCATGCATTCATCAAATCCCAACATGTCGAGCATGTCTTTGTTGCGTTTCAAGATAGTGAAGGGTTTGACAGTAGTCTATTATCGGATCTAGTTATCCTCTTCAAGTCAGTTTTTTGTCTCACAAACCACAGTTCGCCCGCTAACATTGTCAAGCTCCTGGCGCCTGCGCATTCCCTTTACTCTACTCTTTGGCATCGCTACATCAGTCGAGCTCCTTCAGGCCAGACTGCTTAAAGCAGCATGCCAACAAATTTATGGAGCACAATTTGATGTGATCCAGACCTCGGCCATTCTCGAAAATGTCTTCAAAGCAGCTGTAGCGGCGTCCGATGCCCCTTTGGTGTTGGGAGCCTCGCTCCTCCGCAGCATGCTTGACCGTCAGCATGGTCAGGTTTCAGGCATTCAGACATTTACAATGTCGTTGAAGGTGCGCTTTAAATAGATGAAGAATGATCCAGTGTTGGCTAACTTGCGACAGTACGCTTATATGTGCCATTTCTACGCAAATCCCCTCAGCGTTCTTGGGCATGCTGCAACAGTGGAAGCTGAACATGTTGAAGCTATTCGACATGTTGATTCATTCAGAGAGAATGTTGAGCAGGCAGTAGAATCTGGCGTGTTGGATGATGTGCAATACGCTAAAGATTTGCTTGAACACGATGATTTCCTCATCATACAAGTTCAAAATAGTCTTACCCACCGTCAAGAGTCTATCGAAGACTTCTTACGAGCGCTTCTCATTCTCAGAGAGGCAGAGGCTCAAGATATCGAGTTCTCGAGTGCCTATGTCGAGGCTTTGGATGAAGGTATTTTAATCACTGAAAACTCAAGAGCGGCTGAGTCGGTACGACGTATGGACGTCAACGAGCTACTGGTGATGCTCCGTAAGGTTGTCTCAATCTTGCAAAACGGAGAATACGATTTACTTCTCGGCCCAGCTACGAAGCCGTCAGACATTGAGTTTCGGGACGCTCTGGCAAGACAGCTCGTCAATTTGGAAGAGTTGCACTCAAAAGCACAGGAGCAAGGCGTCACGTTACGAAGCAAGTATAGTGGACAGAGCAAAGTGATGCGAACTACGGTGATTGCACAAAGAGTTCAATTGAGTCACGATTCTGCTGCACTCACAGACGAGGACAAGCAACTTACTCAGGCAGTCGACGACATCACTGCGTTGTTGATAACACATGTTCAGTTTGTTCGACCCAGCTCCCTTTTGCTATCAGAGAGCTGGCTATACGATTCTCGGGCTCCATCGCGGGATGTATTCGTACCCCGGCCGCGAGCTGTTCTAGAACGCAGCCTCACCAGACCGCACGACTATTTGTCATGTTCATGCTGTAAGCCAGGCGATGGAAATACAACAGCGACAATGCCTGCCACGGCGCTCCTGTACCGTCTGTATACAGAAACTGGCAGCCTCATAAACGTGGCAGATCTATGGGCTGCATTCTCTGCACTGGTAAGCGAAGACGAGACAGACGAACGCAAGTCGCTGGTAATGTTTTACCGCGCGCTGGCTGAACTGAGGGCTTTGGGATTCGTCAAAGCGAGCAAGAAGAAAGCGGACCATATTGCCAAGCTCAAGTGGCTCTAAAGCAGGATTTGCATTCGCATTGGCTGACAGAGTTTGAGAGAGACATGGCGAAAAGATCGAGGACTGCAACCGTCAAATGAGGGAGGTCCTTTGTATTTGAGGGGATGAGACGGAATTAACAATATCTGGAAACAGGTTTTTGTCTTGAGATGGAACCGAGGTCAAGCCAATGGCCACAAAGAGGCCATGTGAGGCCGCAAAAAGGAGAGGGGAGAAAATGTGTCGTCAGTCTAAGACATCCAAGAACTAAGACACGAGGTGGCTGGGAATTGGGGGTCAAGGTCGAGTCACGGTTACAGCCAACGCATCAGAATCCAAGACATGCATATTAAGACATGAATTTAGACGCCGGGAGCGGAGGGAACTGCATAGAACAAAGCATCATGTGAATGAGATGAGTCTCGTCTAATTTTCAAGGGTTTGCTAGCTAACTAACTAATCAATCAATGGAACAAAAGAATAGAATAATAGCAATAAAGATGTTTACATCATCTCACTGTCTTGTCTTGTCTTTGAGTCATGGCCAACTAATGGCTTCAAGTCACATTCCACGCCATCCGCTGTTGGTGTCTCTTGTTTCCATCAAGATAGCGCCTCTGACCAACCCAATTGCGTCTAACGCAGTTATTGTTGTCTTTCCGAAGACTATGTCTCACAGGCCAGTCCACCCAAACCCAGAATTAAACCCTGGAACTCAAAGCGGTTCCGGGTCTAAGCTCGTCAAGTCCAAACTGTCAAAGAAGGCTTTACCTAGAACAGCATCTCGTCACTTCTGGGGGTGTGCGTTAGTGGGCTGAGCTGTTCGTTGTAAAGAGAACCAAGGCCAAGACAAGGCTAATGGAACAGTCAGCTACGGCTACGTCTTCGGTCACAAAGACCCTTCAACTGGCTGCTCGCGATCTTAGCTTCCAGGACAAAAGGGCGGGGAGAGATCTTGGTATAAGAGAATGTCATGATCTTGTTTCAACTAAGATAGAGTAGTCTCATCTATATATCCCACTCACCCACTGCTCTTTACTCTTCCCTTCCTCTGATTAACAAAAGCTAAGCCTTCTCCTCTGATCAAGGAATCAATCGACTACGAAATTCAAAGACGTGTTTGTGCTGTCATCTATTCACTACTGACTCTGGATTCGCTTGTTGATAGCCACCCCGCTAAGCCAATTCACCGTCATCTACGCAGGCCACGCGCTCACGCTCCATTGATCGTTCACTCACAAGATCTATACCCATTCAGAGGCGTCAAGCTTGCAGAAACCAAGAGACTGGTTCTTTTTGGCCGCTACAAAAGCTTGAGAAAAGTCACTCTTCTCAACTCTCCTGCAACACCAACTGACACCACTTATAACAACCGCCACAATGATGAGAGGAGAGATCCCCTCAAGGCACCGTCAAGCCTTTAATCAGCGTCGACTTGCAAAAAACCCAAATCTCCAGCGCAAGCTAGAACAAATGGCTCTGCCACTTGCTCCTCTCGTCCAGCTCACCACAGGCGCTGTTCATCCATCTTTTCCCACTACAGTCCTCAACTTCTGGCTTCTCACCGATGAGCAGCTCGAGTCTCTGGCTCACTTCTACCACCAGAGAACACCATCGCCGTGGACAAATCAATATCCTTGCCCAATTACCTGGAGGTCTGATCTGCCTCTTGAGGAGAAGCGGCGCAAGATGGGCAAGTTCATTGGTCTTCGAGGCTGTGAATCATCTATCCTTCTTAAGTCGGAGGAAGAGATTCTGGCAGACGCACGAAAGGCGAGGTTCGCAGCCGAGGAGGATCTCTGGAGGCGAAAGCACTTTTCCTAATACATTGAGCGATTTTGAGGGATATGGCGTTAATGGTTAATCATGGTGGATGATCTGGTTTTGGTAATGGTGTTTTTGGATTTACAGGAGTTTTGCATATGTTTCTTGTTCTTGGCTTTTCAGCATATTCAAGGGTTGGTCGCATTACTAGACATGGCCTGCTGGCCAGCACGCATCATTGCATTTTCATAGGAGTACAAAGAGCCCATACATACATATCCATATCAATAGAGAAGAAGCCAGGCGAGTTAGAAAATAATTGACACACCTTTCAGGCATAACCTAAGGACTACCCAAATCTTACCTAAAGCAACCTAAAGTTTAGGCATTCCTTAGCAGATATTAGCCTATGGTCTTCTTGGTGTGCCTATTATTTTGCAACCCGCCGCCTGGAAGCCCATGCTGCTATTTTCAAAATCAACCTCAACGCCACTTAATGTTGGTCCCCTCCAATCTTCCCTATGCACACCGAGAATGTGCGCCTTGCAAGTGATATCTGATATGCTAAACAGCCCAAACTTGAAGAAGTAGGTTCGTATCCGTGTAAATATAAGGACCTGTTTATTCTCGCAACCCACATGAGAAATCTCTACTCCTTCATTTCTTGCCCTTCTTCTTTGACGGGGTGTCAACCATCACAGCATCCTCCTCACTGGCAGTCTTGGTAGAAGAGCTCTGCTCAGAACCGTCAAGCTCCTTCATGAAGTCCGACTGGATCTGTCCTCGGCGCTTCTCCCACCACTGCTTCTCTGACTCGGCCTGGGCGAGAATCTCCTCGATCGAGCTACGCATGGCAACGTTGCCGGTCATTTCGTGGGCGGACTGGAAGATCGACTGGCCCCAGTTTGGTGCGAGGGCATTGGCCTAAATAACGTCAATAACCTGCTGCAGAATACAATTACAAGGAAATTGTACCTCTTGGACGACATCTCTCAACTCCTCCTCCATCTCCTTCTCAGCGCGCTGGAATCGCTGCCATAGATCATCACCCACACTGCCTCGTTGCAGCAGCGAGCCACATGCTTGCTTGGCAGACTTGATCTGGATCAGTCGGCGGATATCTTCGACGGCGCGGCGCATAAGGGCAGCCCTGAGAACGCTTTCGGGAATCTTGGGACCCTTTTCGGCGCCATCCTCGAGGTGCAGCAGGGAAAGGTAGACGTTGCGCTGGAGGTGCGGACCAAACCATGGAGCAAGGTTGGCGCTCTCGGCTGTAAGAAGTATTAGTATATCTTTGGCGTTTCTGTTTGTGATTGTGGCCATACCAGCTTTTCTTTTTCGGTAGATTGTCGAGAAAGTCATAAGCGCACTGCCGAGGACGAGAACATAGGCAAAGGGGAGGGCAAGGCCCTTCCAGTCAATGTCGAACATGATGAAGATAGAAAGAAGTTATAAAAGGAAAACACGAGTTCGTGCGTGCTGTAATTAAAAAACGAGTGTCAAGAAAGAAGTCGAGCCGGCCGTGGACTTGGAGTTGTATGAGTCGAGTTAATGTTACTACTGCACAACATCTCAACCTGCTGTCAGTTGGTGGTGGTGTGGCGCAGTTCAGCTTCAGGCCAGATAACTCTTCTGAAACGTGGCGCTCAAGATCATGGCTAATGTCTCCTGCCAGGCAGGCAGATGGGCCCCTAGATTTGACTGCCGTGCGACGTCACTGGCTCATTAGATAGGTAAGCAGTCGCAGGCACCGCCAAATGACGCTGTGCTCGAGTTAGGGAAGGTACGTACCACTTACCTTAAGCTACCACCGCTCAACTTCACTCTCTTCTATCCATACATATTATTGAATCATTGTGCTTCAACTCCACATTCCGAGTCTTCTTTTTCACCAACACTCGCATCACAGCGACTCTTTATTTACAGGTTGTTTCTTCTCTGCAATATTGACAGCACAAAACTCTGGAAAGACGTCAAATATAGCGCCATCAAACCCCACCAAAAGACCATAGCCGTAGCTCTCTCAACTATCTAGAGCACACCATGCTGCTGCGACTCCGGGGCCCCGACGGCATGGCCCGTCTGAATGTCGAGCCCACAACTACCTTTGGGGAGTTGGGAAAGTTGGTATGTCCTTTCATCCTCGTATCCATGTTGTATCCGCTGACATCGGTCATCTTTAGCTGCTTGATCAACTTCCCAAGACCATCGATCCCAAGACCATAGCTCTATCTAACGCACCAAACGGTGGTGACTCAAAGCGTCTAGGGGACATTGTCAACTTCAAAGTTGATCAGATTGGCCTCAAGTTAGTCTACGCTCATGACTACTCACCAGTCAACCAACTAACCTCGCAGGCATGGCGACCTTATCTTTCTTACCTACCAGCACGCCGACGCTGCCAACGATGGCGCTCCGGAAGCTTCAAACACCTCTGCCAGGCTTAACGGAAAGCCTGTGCTACCAACCGAAGACCTTCCGATTAACCCTAAGCCCGAAAGGATTGCCAGACCGTGGGAAGTGGTTCGCCAATCTGCCCTGGACGACCGATTAGACCGGCAAGATGGCAAGATTCCTCGAGGCATCGATCGCATGTGTCGCCATGGTCCCAAGGGCATGTGCGACTATTGTCAACCCCTCGATCCATTCAACCCCGGGTATCTTGCGGAGAAGAAGATCAAGTACTTGTCCTTCCATTCATACCTGCGAAAGATCAATGCCACAACAAACAAGCCCGAGCTAGGAGCTTCATATATTCCTCCTCTGGTCGAGCCTTACTATCGCGTCAGGCATGAGTGTCCTTCTGGTCATCCGCCGTGGCCTGAGGGTATCTGCACCAAGTGCCAGCCCAGCGCCATTACTCTCCAGCCCCAACAATTCCGAATGGTCGATCACGTCGAGTTCTCCTCGCCTTCCATTATCGATACCTTTATCGATACCTGGCGAAAGACGGGATCCCAGCGTCTGGGTTATCTTTACGGAAAATATGCCGAGTACACTGAGGTCCCCCTTGGTGTCAAGGCCGTCGTAGAAGCCATCTATGAGCCCCCTCAAGTTGATGAGCTTGACGGTATCACAATGAACGCATGGGAGTCGCAGAAGGAGATTGATAAGGTGGCCAAGCAGTGTGGACTGGAGCCTGTGGGCGTTATCTGGACTGATCTTCTTGATGCTGGTAACGGAGATGGAACAGTGGTTTGCAAGCGTCACGCTGACTCCTACTTCTTGTCTTCTCTTGAGATTTGCTTCTCTTCGAGACTGCAGGCTCAATACCCCAAGGCGTCCAAGTGGAGCGACACAGGCAGCTTTGGCTCAAACTTTGTCACCTGTATCATCACTGGTAACGAGGAGGGCGAGATTTCCATCTCATCTTACCAGATGTCCAACGAGTCTGTGGAGATGGTTCGCGCTGACATTGTTGAACCATCAGCTGATCCTAATGTCATGCTTGTACGAGATGAAGAGGAAGATGACGGTTCCGTCAGCCGCACCCGATATATCCCAGAAGTCTTCTACCGCAGAGTCAACGAATATGGCGCCAACGTGCAGGAGAACGCCAAACCGTCCTTCCCAGTCGAGTATCTATTCGTTACACTAACCCACGGTTTCCCTGCCGACCCCAAGCCTATGTTCACTCAGCAAGGCTTCCCTGTCGAAAACAGAGAATACGTTGGAGAAAGCCAAGAACATTCCGCTCTGTCCAAGTTTCTTAAGCTGCCACCTGGCCAGAAGCCCACTGGACAGGAGGTCTCCAACTTTCACCTTCTTTGTTTCGTTCAGCAGATGGGCGTCCTTTCTAAGGTGCGCTTGCCAATCCCACATCTCAGAAACTTACTGACAGGATCTATAGGATGAAGAAACCCTGCTCTGCCGCGTAGCGAGCCAACACGATCTTGCCGATACATTCCAGCTTCGTTCTACCGAGGGCTGGCAGACCCTCCAGGCCATCCTTCAATCGACTGGTGAGAGAATCCCCAAGCGTCAGTGGGAGGACGACGGTGCTCCCTCGCCCTCTTCCTCCTCGTCCTCTTCTTTTCAAACTTCCATTCGCGACTCGGGTGAACCCCTTGCTAAGCGATTTGCTGCCTTCAGGCTAAACGAGCTCTGGACCAAGTCCGCCCATCCACCGCCGCCCTAGTCAATAAAGTATTGGGTAAAGGGGAATACGGTTGACATTTGGAAGAGTTTAGATGCGTCAGGGGAACCCAAAAAATGGTGAGGCTGGACTCGAATTTTTTGCTAAATATTTTTTACCTTCCATCATGTGGAAGATCATATTGCATGTGCAACTGGGGCGGCGTTTGGGAGAGGTATCGGAGCATAGAGGAAATGCATTCACAAAGTAGCTTCCTCAACTTCAACAAAAATTATGGTCATATTTCGTTACGTTTTTTGTGATGAATTTATTTAGTGAAATATATTCATCATGGACTTGCCCTTGAGTGCTGGCACCGGAGTTTTGGAGAGCTTTGTTTCCCCCGAATATGCAATGACTTTAGTCATGTTATCACAACTACCTACTCCAAGAACATCTTAAGCTTGTCATAAACTTATTGTAAACTTATCATAAGTTTTAAAAATTTACTACTAATATCATCAAATAGTATCATAAAGGTATCACACGAATAACTCCCAAAATCCAAGCGCCGAGAAACTCCCATCACCATCGATGAGCTCCTGACACTAAGCAGAAGTGAGGTCTCCATCAAATGCAGATAATGGGCGATAGGCTTTTACGTTCGCCGTCTGCCGGGTTGTAGTAGTACGGCGCTCTGGCATATTGCGGGTAGTGGATGTGTGCCTTGGTGAGAAGAAATATGTCGGTGACGGAGAACAATAGAAGAAAAGCTTTCCGATAGCTGAATGATTGCTTAACACTGCAGAGAAAATAGAAGTAAAGATTTCCAGGAGCTGAATGATTGCATGACACCGTATCTAAACTGTCCTGCTACTGTATTTACACTACTTACACACTGTATGAATCAGAGTCTTTTCCATGCCGACACAGTAGTGATGATGTATTGGCACTGTCTTGTCACTGTGTGAATCAGAACCTCCCTCTTCTCTCCATAGCTCTCTCTACCTATAAATCCAAGATTGCTTTTCCTTTCTGTTATTTATTTCTTCATATCCTCACTCTCCTTACATTACAATTCAACACTTCGAGAAGCCTCACAACCACCAAGAATCTGCATTCAAACAAATGGCAAACCGTAAGGACGAGGCAGAGAAGGAGAAGTCAGAGCAGCAAAGTAAGAAGTAACATTCAAAACCATAAAGAACTTTTCATACATATTCAATTACTAACTCATATACCTTCATAATGGAAACATCTCAATTTGATGCTATTTTGGCTCGCCTCAAAGAACTAAAGGAGTCAGTGTCTTCGAAAGGGCCTCTAGCAGACGCTCAGGAGAACGATAAAGAGGCTCTCGAGAGGGTCAAGGAAGCGGTGCGAGACTGGGAAAAGGCCGAATATGAACGAAAAGCGCTCATCGCCAGTCTTGATGCACCACCAACCTTGGAGCACATTACTAAGGCCGAAGCATTGTGGTTCACTAAGGCTTCGGAGCTATGCAAAGAGGCGCGCGACGACCCAGAGAAGCGGGATGACCTCGTGAAGAAGCTGGTGGAACTATGAATCCAGACTACAGGAGGCTCGGTCACCGGCAAACTTCAATTCCCTTATCACGTATGTCACTACTGACCTTCCCCCTAAGTATTGTCAATACTGACCTAAAACAGAATTAAATATGGCCGCTGAGATTACAGTTACTTTCGCCCAGTGGGATATTATTTGAGGCGATCATTGTTAGTCGTCACGGGTGACCGACAACTTGGCTTGACTGGTTAACACAGAGGTCTACAAGGGGGTAGCTGGAATTATTATAGTTACATATAATAAAGCACCAGTCTAAGCACAAGGAAGATGGAGCCGTTTGATAAAAAATACTGATAAACTTTCAAGTAAGATAACACACGCCTGCATATCTTCTCATTGGGAGTAAAAGCCGTTATTACCTTGGGCAGTAGCAAACTCCTTGACCCATGAGGAACCCATGTTTGATCCGATTGCTCCTGTAATTACTAGGATTAATATTACTATTCAAATACAAAGGCAGTGTCTTCACGTACAAGAGTTGATGGACAAGCCAGTGAAGGCTGAGTAACAATTAAGAGTCGTATACTGCAATTACTTAGAGCTTGTTAATATGTCTAACTCCAGGCTCAACCCCACTAAATGTTGGTTTATTTCCCATCTTCCTTACACACACACACACACCAAGAGTGTACGCCTCTATATTTTACAGAGGCTTGCCACCAATGAAGTTAGACCATCGGCGGACTTCAGTGGGTATGCCGTCAGGTCGGGGAAGCTTCTCACTCATGCACTGAGCAAAGAGGATAGCGGTCTGGGGTTCCATAAACAGAGGGACACCAAAGTCGACGGCATTTCGGCGCATGACATAGTCGACATCCAGGGTGGTTTTGCCTCGAGCCTGGGCGAGGTTGAAGCATCCACGGATATCATACTTCTTAAAAACCTCACGAAGGGCTCGCTTGTCCTCCTTGGGGAACTCAATAACCTCGACCTCGACCTTGGTCTTGGAGTTGGTCTCGATGAACTGCTTAACCTCAGGGCTGGCAGCAAAGAGCTTGTAGCCGAGAGGGGCGACGTAGTCGACAACCTGGGTGAGCCAAGGCTTGGATACGTTGCCTCCGAAGAGGAGACCCTCACCAGGCTCGGGCATGCGGAAGTTCATGGTGGACTGGAGAGAGGTCCAGTAGGCCTCAACGAGATCCTTGCCGAAGCAAGCAATCTCACCAGTGGAAGCCATCTCGACACCAAGGAAAGGATCAGCACCAGCAAGACGGGTCCAGGAGAACTGAGGAACCTTGGTGGCAATATAGTCGCGCTTCTCAGCCATGGGGTCGGTCTTAGCAGGGACGTTCTTACCAACAAGGGCCTTGGTAGCAGCGTCGATGAAGTTGGTTCCGAGAACTTTGCTGACGAAAGGAAAAGATCGAGAGGCACGGAGGTTGCACTCAATGACTTTGAGAAGGGGTTCACCACCCTCAGGGTTTTCGGCCTTGATGATTTGCATATTAAAGGGGCCACTGATCTTCCAGGCCGCGGCGACCTTCTCGGCGATCTCTTTGACACGGCTCATGGTTGTACTGTCGAGATTGGCGGGAGGAAGGACCAGAGTAGCGTCGCCAGAGTGAACACCGGCCTGCTCAACGTGCTCAGAAACGGCGTGGAGAATCAGCTCACCGTTTGCAGAAACACCATCGACATCAATCTCTTGGGCTCCCTCAATGAACTTGGTGATGACCACAGGGTGGTCAGGAGAGACGTTGCTGGCAGCCTCAAGCTTGTCCTTGAGATCTTCCTGGCTTGAGATCACCGTCATGGCAGCACCAGACAAGACGTAGGAAGGACGGACGAGAACAGGGTACCCAACCTCCGCGGCAAATTCCTCAGCGGCTTTGACTGAGGTAAGCTCCTTCCATGCAGGTTGGTCGACTCCAATGCTGTCAAGAATCTCAGAAAACTTTTGCCGATCCTCAGCCTTGTCGATATCCCTAGGATCAGTTCCAAGCACTTTGGCGCCTCCTGTCTCTTGGAGTCGCAATGCAATGTTCTGGGGCAGCTGACCACCGACAGACACGACAACACCCTTGGAATTCTCCAGCTCGTAAATGTCCATCACTCGCTCGTAGCTCAGCTCATCGAAATAGAGGCGATCGCAACTTTCTGTATCTGTGGACACTGTCTCGGGATTAAAACATCGGGGTTGTTAGCTTTTAATTCATAATAAGAACGAATGAAACGAATGAAAGCAGGCCGAAGGGGGTGGTTCAAGTCCGGGTAAGTCCAGGTCCAAAGTGGTGCGTGTTGAGATCACGTGCCGGTGAGCTCCTTCCAAAAGTCCATTGCAGATGGTCGGTCACCGACTCGGTGACTACAGATACTGCGTCCAAAAAAATGTCCAGGTCCAGGTGAGGTTTATATGCCGACACTGTCGGCCTCAGCTGCTCGGCGAGCAGCGGCAAAGTCGGTGACCGACCGGTGATGGAACTCTGTCTTTTTGTGACGACGAAAGTCCTCTAAAGTCTCATAGCTCCTCCCGCAGGGATGACAGATGTAGTGATGGAGAGTCCAACCCGACTTCCTGGTCAGCGGCGGCGGCAGCAACAGCAGCGACGTTGTTGCGATGGGCAGCTCTCCGCTTGTGTTGATCAAAGGTGTCCAAGTCGTGGAATTCCCGGTTGCAGGGAGGACAGAAGTAGCGGTAGACGTGGTAGACAGTGTCAGCATTGGCCTCCAGGGCAGCAGTGACCTTCTTGTGATGGGTAGCGGCCTTCTTGTGACGGAAGAAGTTGCCCCTCTCAGTGAAGCCCTTGTCACAAGGACGACAGAAGTAGGGAGGGTCAACAACCTTAGGCAGTGGGGTCTGGGTCTTAGTGTACGGTTCCAAATCATACGGCACGCTTTCAGGGTCCTCTTCCTGGAGAGCGGCAAGTTCTGTCATGATCCGTCGGTGACTGACGCTGGCGTTGTGCCGGCGCTGGTTACCCATATTTTCAAAGCCGATGTTGCAGAGACGGCAGAAGAAGGGATTGTCGCTATCAACAAGCTTGCGGGCGTGCTTGTCAGTCTTGTAATGCTCTACGAGCCATTGCTTTGAGGTGTATGGGATATCGCACTCCTTGCAATAGTACTTCTTCTCTTCAATTGCAATGGCCCGGCGCTTGGCTTCGTTTGCAAGGGTTCTCTCAGGATTGTTGGCTCTAGCTCTGAGCGATCTCTCGTTGGCACGTGTGATGTAGTCGTCGTAGTTTTCAGCCATTTGCTTGAAGTGCCAGTTGGTGTTGGTGTTGTTTGTGTTGTGGAGCTCACGGTATCTCTTCTTTCGTTCGGCATCCTGGGCTTCAAGTTCCTCTGCTGTGAGGTCAAAATCACCAGTGACCCTCTCGGCCAATGAGCAGTGGGTGCAGATTCCATCATACTCAAGAGAAGCACGGTCCCAGAGACAGACGTTATCCATTCCGTGGTACTCCTTCTGAGGCCCCATTGCCCAGAACATAAATGCGAATGTAGCTTCGAGGGCAAGGAAAAAGAGGCGGTTGAGAGGGACGAGGGCAGAAGGACTGTGATCCAGCAGAGTAGCCCCTTGTGGGTGACCGAGTATCCATCCTCAAAGGCCTCTTGGACACCGGAAGGAAGCATGTAGTGGCAGTTTTGGGAGTATTGATTCAATCGAGCGTGGACGCCAGCCTGTGCAGTTCCAGAACCAATGTATAACTTGGGTCGGCAGCCGGGCTTCCTAAGCACGACAACGTAGATACCCCATTGAGACAGAGAAGCAGAAGGTAGACTCTTGAAGAACTCGATGGTTGGGAGAGCAGATTGGACAACGTCCGACAGACCAGGGGCAAAGGTTAGGGATGCTTCCTCGGCAATCTCAGCCATGACTTGCAGGGAAGTGAGGAAACGGGCAAATAAAATGTTCTTCGAGTGGTAGGGAGTTTCGCTTAGGCAAGCCCAGCAAAGGATCATCATAAACTCGATAAGAGTTGAGGGGGACTCCATGGTGCAGTGATGAATGCCGACAGTGTCGGCTTGTAGGTGACCGACGAGGTTGTTCTTGGGCTTCTGGGCAAGGGCAGATCAATGCGGACAATGTCGGCAATGGATGATAGTCAGGGCAGATTGATTTAGACGTCGTTGATTGATGAAGCTGGCGAAAAAGAATTTGGGGATGGAGGATAATGGACAGAGAACGGAGAATCCTCCACCCCAGAAGAAAAGGGAAGCCAGCATAACCAGGAAAGCAGGAAAGAGGTCGTCCAAAGGCAGGAGTGAGTCGTCCAAGGGCAGGAGGTCGCCGACAAGGCAGGAAAGATGTCGTCCATATGCAAGTGCATATCCCTAAACGGAAGGAAGCGCCTGCCTCCACAGGTCACCCACAAGGCAGGTCGTGGGGTGACCCATGGAGGAAGGCAGGAAGGAAGGAAGAGGATGATGATGAAAGGAAGAAAAAAAAGAAAGGAGGAAGGAAGAAGCCGCTCAATTTATAGCCAGAAATGAGAGGAGGGTATGAATCAGAGACCATCGACGCACTGAATCACAGCCCCTTCATCCTAAATTCATCATAAAGTTCATAAGTTCCAGATCCGGGTCCAGGTTCAGTGAAGTTGGGCATCACTTGTCGAAAAAGTCCAGTTAAGAATCCAATTGAGTAGTGCGCTTGAAGAATCCGGTTTAAAAAGAAACAACAAAGGAAATGACAAAAGAAAATCATATACTAACTTAATCATAACAGTCTTCTCGCCCATTTGTCGAAGGGCTTGAGTGGCGCTAACAGCACACCAGTCGAACTCCACAGAGCTACCAATTCGATAAACGCCGCTACCGAGGACAATAGTACCATTGTCCTCGAAGGTGATGTCATGGGTAGAGCCGTTGTAAGTGGTGTAGAGGTAGTTGGTATTGGCGGGGAACTCAGCAGCCAGTGTATCAATCTTCTTGACCCATGGGCGGATGTCGAAGCGTAGACGCAAGGCTCGGACCTCATCTTCGGTGCTCTTGACAGCATTGGCGATCTGTCGGTCAGAGAAGCCCATCTTCTTGGCCTTGAGGAGCTGGTCTTTCTTCAGGTTCTCGAGGCCACCAGCCTGCTCGAGCTCACGGGTGCAGTCGACGATGTTCTGCAGCTTGTGAAGGAACCACTTGTCAATCTTGGTCAGGTCATGGACCTTATCAACGGAGTAGTTCTCGTGGAGCATAGCCTGGCCGACAGCGAGCCATCGACGGTCGGTTGGGTTCTGGAGCTCAAAGTCAAGATCCTCGAACTTGTCACCCTGGAAACCAACGAATCGGGGGTCAACCTGACGGATGGCCTTCTGGAAAGACTCCTCAAAGGTTCGGCCAATAGCCATGACCTCACCAACGGACTTCATGGCACTGCCAATGTCGCGCTTGACGTGCTGGAACTTGGAAAGATCCCATCGGGGAATCTTGGTGACGATGTAGTCAAGGGAAGGCTCGAAGTTGGCAGTGGTAGTCTTAGTGACAGCGTTGGGGAGCTCGGGAAGGGTGTGTCCGAGACCGATCTTGGCAGCGGTATAAGCAAGAGGGTATCCGGTAGCCTTGGAAGCCAGAGCAGAGGATCGAGAGAGACGGGCATTGACCTCAATAACACGGTAGTCGAGGCCATCAGGCTGGAGAGCGTACTGGACGTTACACTCGCCAACAACACCAAGATGTCGGACAATCTTGATGGCAGCGCTTCGAAGCATGTGATACTCTTCATCGCTCAAGGTCTGACTGGGCGCAACGACAATGGAGTCACCGGTGTGAATACCAAGAGGATCAAAGTTCTCCATGTTGCACACAGTGATGCAGTTGTTGTTAGCGTCACGAACGACCTCGTATTCGACTTCCTTCCAGCCCTTGAGCGACTTCTCGACGAGGATCTGAGGGGAGAGGGTAAGAGATCGAGCAGCCATGTTGCGGAGCTCCTCCTCGTTGTTGGCGAAACCGGAACCCAGACCACCCAGAGCGTAGGCGGCTCGGACAATGATAGGGTATCCGACGGTCTCGGCGGCCTCGAGGGCCTCCTCGACAGTGCCGACGGCAATCGACTTGGCAATGGGGATGTTAATCTCATCCAAAGCCCTGGCGAAGAGGTCACGATCCTCACTCAGTTCCAGAGTTCGAACACTGGTACCGAGGACCTTGACGCCGTACTTTTCAAAGAGGCCAAGTCGCTGCATCTCAACACCGAGGTTGAGGGCAGTTTGACCACCAAAGGAGAGGAAGATGCCATCGGGCTTCTCCTTCTCGATGACATAGGAGACATACTCGGGGGTGACGGGGAGGTAGTAGACCTCGTCAGCCAGACTGTGGTTGGTCTGGATGGTAGCGATGTTGGGGTTGATGAGAACAGAAGCAACGCCGGCTTCCTTGAGGGCCTTGAGCGCTTGAGCGCCTGCATTTCGAGAGAGTTAGTTTGATTTTCATTCATATTGAGTGAGTCGCAAGATGTGTCGGTGAGATTGTGCAATCACTGGGGTTGTGTATGCTAACCTGAGTAGTCAAACTCTCCAGCCTGTCCAATGGCAAGACCACCACTTCCAATGACAAGAACCTTCTTGATATCAACAGTCTGATGAGGCTTGATAACTCCACTGTCGAGATAGGCCTTGGGGTTAGGAGCGTCCTGAACAGTAGCAGAACTGTAGGCGCGCATGACCTTGAGGGTGCCCAGGCGCTTCGAGTTGGCAGGGCGAGTAGCGGCGATTGAGACTCGGCATGAGGGCGAAAGAGGGCTCACGGAGGAGAATGAGCGAGAGGGCAAAGCTCGCGGGACCCTGCGTCCATGACGGAGCAGGGCCGGAGCTCGACCAGCGAGAGTGGTTGCCAGGTTGAAGTTGAGAGGCATTGCAGCGGATAATTTGCACGTATCAATGCGTAAGTTGAACCGTCCCGCTGGCGAGGTTGCCCTTCTATATCCCAATTAAGCGTCTAGGATGGCGATGTATGTGAAGGACACAAGAGACTGACTCTGTGGATGATATCCAGAAGAGAGGGGAGGAGATCAGGGCGGCTCGTCTCGAAGAAAAATAGTGGTACAGCTGATAAGATAAGAGCCTCCGAAATTTATTCTCTGGTGTGGTGTGTGACTCGACACTTCAAAAGGTGTGCTGTGACGCACCTCAGCCAACCCAGGCCAGCCCAGGTATAGCTACAATGTATCTCCATACCATTTCCATAGTGGATAGATACCTCTGATTGCTACTTAGTCTATCTATTCAGTCTGGTGGGCTGCCCCAACATTTCGGCCTTGATGAGAGAGATAATTAACCAAGATTCGATAGAGATCGTCTCTCACTAGTGTCTTCTCAAGGTCTTTCGTGGAGAATCCAAGGCACGCGTTACTCTAACTAACACCAGATTTGTTGTATTTTGTTATCCCAATTTGGTCTTGATAATTGTGCCATCTATCAATATTTTTATGTATCTGTGTAGAACCATCCCACCTCACCGGTACCTACAGCCAGATACCGAATATGTCATCTCACCTCACCTCACAGCTTAATATCACCCTTGCTGAGCTCCCCGGATCAAGCTAAGCTCATAGGTCCGGTTACGGCGACCGACAGTGCAACATTAATAGCTTGAACCCTGGTGAACGAGAAACATGAAACAAGGACATAGCAGAACAACGGCTGTCAGCAGCAAGGGAAATGATGTGAAGTTCTTTTCGACCCATTGAAAAAAAAGTGAAACAGCCAATGTGGTGTAGTTGTTTCCAGGCTATTGGTGAATACCCCGATGTCGCTGCCCATTTTGATGGTTGCAGCGGAATCGGCGGAGATACATACCGCCCGATCCGCCGCTACTCAGCGCTTGGGCGGTAATCGAGCCGCTGACGGAGTTTTCTGAGTCATGCAAGGTTCCGAATTTTATTGACTGCCGATTTATGAAGTCCGATGTAGGAAATAGCGATGAATTTTTTCGATTTGAGGTTGGATTCTCGTGATATTTTCTCGGCGTTCAGTATGTAGCTTGTCCCGCAGCGCATGTATGGACATACTGGATATTTAGGTCGGCTCAACAGCTTGAGTATCAGAAAAGCTATCCCTACAAGATCCATTGACACCAAAACACTACATAAACAACCCGAGCCTCAATAGGTACACAGGTATGTAAGAACTGTAGGTATCCATTGACACAAGCAGAAGAAATACCGAAACCCCGAATCTCTAATAATAAGTATTATGGTATTTGAATTGCATGAAATATCAATGGCTTCATGGCTTCATATCGAAGAGGGGCTACCTACCCTATGCATATTCACTTACATGCTGTGGGTCAATTCGAAAGGCTTACTCATTAGCAAAACTAAAAACAACCTCCTCAACATAAGGGGCTGAGCACAAAAGAATTGCCCATCACAAAGAATTTTCTGGACAATAAATCAAGGTTCTTCATTTTCCAGATTTACAAACTCAAATGAATTGTGAAGTGTGAACAAGTATGCTTACTTTTGCATGTAGGTTTGGTCAAATCAAATTTGGCAACAACAAAGTCAATTCAAACAATTTTACACCCTTCCTACGCAAAACTGCTTCGTTCTCATTCCTCTCCATCTAGTCGGGTTAAATCAATGTTAAGTTTATGTCTAATTTTTAAAAAGTCAAGTTTGGCTTTGCTCTTTCTCATTCACCCCATCCTGTAGCTCACGGTTAGCTTAAAAGTACCCAATGAACCTCTGGTTTGTCATACCTAGCCATTTAACCTCTTAGAATTCATTGGAAAGAAACTCGATGTCGAGTGGTTGTGATTATGGAACGCCAGTAAATGGAAATTTGTGTTTCAGAACAGAGTCTCTGATAGAGAAGATATACCGAGATCGTTAACAGGTGGGTTTGAAAGCATCAGTTCACGACCAGCTCACACCTTCCATTGCTTATTTGGAGATCTTCTACGTTATATTCACAGTTGTGTTTGTATCGACTTAACCCTTAGTGCCCTGCTTCATACTATAGGGAATTGTGGAGGAATAATAGGAGTTTCTTAAGCTGCATTTTTTCTCCTACCACTGAGACATGAATGTAGTGCTACCTCATACCAGAAAGTTGCCAAAAATTAGCCACGAGAACCGCTGTTGTCTCTGCTTTTCCCATCTTGCGTCGACTTATGCAGCCTACCTGAACCTTGAGTGCTGAACCTGTTACAAGAATTACTGAGAATCATACCCTAATGACGTAGAACAATCATATAGAACGCGTTAGAACTCGCTATATTCGCCAGGTTTGTTTAGTTACTTCCCTTTCACCAACTCATCTCAAAGCAAGTAGACTTTAAACACCACCCTGACTGCTTTCGAAGAAGGGCTGAGGAACTTGAAGCCAAATGATAAAGGGGCAACCAAATGCCTGAAGTAAACTTCAAGACATGGAAGTGAAACCTAGAAGATGATATCCACATGGATGGATCGAGTACCTGAGGCTAGGTAAGCAAGCCGAAGATATTGCACCTTATTTGCCTCCACGCACACCTAGATAAGCACACCCACGTTTTGTCAAGATACCTACTATCTAAAGAAGGACGTCCTCAATCTTACGGTTCAGCTTGGTCTATAAATATATAAGAGGAAGGCACCCGGCTCCGTTATATTCCAACCCAACCCAAACCAACACATTCACACACCATCACTTACCTCTACAATGGCAGATATCAAGGCCAACCACAGTCGCGGCAGACTTATACTACAGAGCATAGTGAATCACCCTACTCTCATCCTCATCCTAGGTCTCCTGCTTACAGTTGTCCTTGCTTCCCCCCTTTCCCGAGGCTACATTGATGCTCATGTGCACCAAGCCAAGGAAGTCCTCCGCCCGCAGAGCGAGGTTTCCATTGACGCGCCTGAGCCTCCTGCACATAACGAACCTCTGGGTGATGTACAGGTTACCAAGCCAAAGTCGGCTTTGAAAACTGGAAGTGCCAAAGAGAACAAATTCGAGGGCAAGAGGATCCAGAAGGTTGAAAGCGACGACCCAGAACCCCGAACTCCCGACAACCCAAAGGACAAGCCCACGCAATTTTTTGATGTTCTCTCACAAATCCCGAGAGAAAACCCCACTGGCCATACCCTGCCTCTGAATAATCCCAGAATGCTGCCAAAGCTATGGTCAAGAGACGAGTTGGTGGACAAGAAGGGAGATGACAAGGATGATGACAATGATAATGAGGAAGAGGAAGAGGATGAAGATGACGATGAGAACCAGCAAAAGGAGGAAAAGAAGGAAGACATCAAGAAAGGAAAAAAGAAAGAAAAACCGTATCTATGGCCGGAACACGACAGACCCAAAATGTCCAAGTGTGGGAACTTCAAGTACTTCTACTCCAGCGAGGGAAAACAATACGCGGTTGCGACTCCCGAGCACCTGGCTTCAGAAGTAACACCCCTTTGATTTTATTAACTGTCAAAGTATGCAACAATAACTAACACCTGAAATTATAGACTAATCGCCAGAATAAGGAAAAGGAGGAGCGCGACAAGAAATTGGCCATTATTCGAGACGAGCTTCAGAAGGAGATGGACGCCAAATTGAAGCGTGAAGAGGATCGGATGAAACATGTGGATGAGATGAAGGCCAATGCGAGCAGGAATAACCACGACTGAATCTCTGGATTCCTAAGCCTTTACACGAACTTGACTGACCTAGAGAGTCTGCACAGTGTTATTAGCAACCTTGATCAATTCAAACACTCGCTTCCTTTTCAATTTCAGTAACTATAAAAAAACCTGACCAAACCTTCTTGGCATGGTGGTCAGTTCCGTGTCAAAAGATCAAGGGCCGCCATAAGCACTGGCTCCGACCCTTTCTCGATTGGTTGTGCCCAGAAAGGCCTCATAACAACAAGATAAGGGGGTCAACAATACCCGAGTCACCCTTGCGATGACTGGACGGGCATACCAGCTGAGCGACCGGAGCAACGAACTCTACATTGAGCATTCGTAAATGTCTCCCGGTAGGTCTAAGAAAGCCATCAGACATTCTCAATGCACGAACCAAATAGAGTTGCTATCTCCCCACCAACAACGGGTGGAAACTCAGAGGAGCAGTATTGCGGCACTCGAGGCCAACATCAAGACACTCAACAAATGGATGACAACTTCGGACTGCAAACGGCCCGAAGTCGTCCAAACCAAAAATGCAAGTATCCCTCAACACAACAGGAAGCTCAGGACAGGCCTCGACCAACCTTGTATCGGAAAAATGCGATGGACTCCTCGAGGACTGACGGGGCAACACTACCACGCACTTTGAACGAGGCAGACCCCAACAACAGACTTCAACGTTCCTTCGCTTCTTCCCCAGGAATTGATAACCGAGGGAGTGGCAAAAGTCCAGAACCTTCTGTCAGAGAGCAAACCATCCAAACTGGCATATGAGCAGGGTAGGTTCTGGTACATCAGGTCATCATCCACGGCACGCTTGAGCGTCGCAACTCGCTCAAGCCGCAAGTTTGCCGCGTTGACGATAATGGGCTGAAGCCAAAGAATTAACCAAGGTTCTTCCTTTATCAGCGAACTTATGTGAGATGACACTAAGATGGCAGCTGAAAACAAGAAAAAGGCATGTCAGTAATAACCAGGTTGACCCTGTCAAGATACGATTTTCGTTGATAAATAACGTGAATAGATTAACGATTTTGCTACATGCTCGATGTTAACTGCTATTTTAATTGCAAATGACACAACTCCATACACTCCATGTGATGCTGAAACGACTATTATGGTCGATCCTTCTCCAGACCCTCCCTAAATATGCATGCTCATTTTTGATGTGAATTTCAGGACAACCTAACGGCCGTGTAAGCAAACGAAACTGCTCCAAAGAACAATGAAGTGTGCGAGTAAATAAAAGGGATGAGATCACCAGTGCAACCTTCGTCTCCTCGGCGGCGAAAATACGGGCGAATTCCGTTCGTTGAAAGCCCAACCAGGCTCGGAAGGGTATCCATCACTGATCATCGATTGTCGACACATCCGAAGTGTATTCCGATGCACCTCACAACGTGGTTTATCGCGATGTTGAGATCGATTCCACAACAACACCCGCACCGTGACCGCCCAACGGACAATCTTGGGTGCTCAAGGGTTGGTGCGGATCAGGCTGAAATGGTTGCCCTATTGAGCCTTGCCGTTTTTGGCTCTGAATTTCTCAATTTCGACTTGGACCTTCTTGTTGACACGAGCCCGGAGTTCGGGTCGGTATCCGAACTTGAAAAGTATCTCAAGCCACACGAACATAGGGGCTAGGAAGATGGCCTGGATAAGGTTGTCAAGCAATGCGGGGGCGCGTCCCTCATATTTGCCATGGCCGATGAACTGGAATACCCAGCAGACGACATGTATGGCCAGAGCACCTTGAAAAGTTGTGTCAGGGTTTTGCTGATGGAGGTAGTTGGAAAAAGCTGCACCACCCATACAAAATAGCGCCAGAAGGAAACCTGCAAAGGGCTCTAAGAGCAGATAGAGTAGGGAGTAGAGGCCGGCACCAATGACACCAAGGTTAAGGTCCAGATAAGGGGGAGTAATCCAGGATGGCGTGGGGATGAGAGTACCGGTGTACGTGGCCTACAGAGTTGTAAGTAAATGCACTTGGAGAAAGCAGACAGAATAGTGTAATATGCAAACGACGAAATAGTGAGACGAACCATACAGAATCCTGAGGTGAGGATGAGGGGAACGCAAACCATGTGGATGGCCACATTAACCGAGTTATGGTGGTAAGCACCATACTGAGACCTTGTTAGTATCGATGCAGATTGATATGGTTCTGACTGAAACTTACAAAGGTGAGGTGTTGTTCAAGATCCAAAGACATGGTGGTTAGAGCCTTGGCAGAGATGATAGGAAGATTGATTGCAGCAAACTGAAGATAGAATAATGACGAGAGTAAGAGTTTACCAAGTCGGCCCACCCGACAAGCAACGAACTGGACTCGATGTGGTCCGTGAGTTGGACTATGCGGTTTGATGATTTCTGAGGCTGTAGTTGTGGATCTGGAGTCCAAGGCGAAGGGAGTTGAGTCGAGGCAAGGCGACTGAACAATATCGAACTAAAAGGGGTGGAAGTTGTCGAATGCTTGTGATGTGAGGGTTGTTGCAGACAATTACAGGCTAAGGCTAGGTATTGTGAAGTCACCTCTCGGTAACACAGTTCGAGATGATAGGAGAACCCCCTTCTCAAAGGTTGCTTGATGCAGGCAGTAGGTGCGTCAAATTAAACGCGTTGTACAGGCTTGAAAAGGCAGGAGGCAGAATAAGGAATGAGTAGGTAGAAGTGATAAGCCAAGCAAGAAATTGATGATTGACAAAAGACGAGGGAGAGAGAATGCGGGTTGGATGGCACGGTAGGTAGGTACAGTAAAAAGAGAGAGCCAGTGAGTGGTTGAGTGAGTGAGTGAGTGAGTGGCTTTCCTTTGCTAGGTACAGTGATGAGTTGTTCGTTTTCATGTGCTTTCCATTTTTGCGAGCGAGCCTGTGCCCACTAACTTAATAATAGTTGCTACCATTTCCTGCCCAGGCGTGTTCCATACGAACCTCCCTAACGTACCTGAGAGACCCGCTTCAATGCACCGCCGCAGTATCTTGGGTGGGCCCAAGCCCGTAGGTGACTTCCATTTTGGAGCCTCCTTTCCTTGACCCCTTGACCCCTGTCTGTTAGGTTGTTCCTTTCAGCTTACATTGTCGTGTGCTCAATCTCCTTGAGGTACACAGAAGCCAAGACAAGGAATATACGAAATGTCACTGTATTGGTCAGTTTTTTATGCCCTTGTTTATTCCCCAGATTTTGAGGTTTGGCGTCGGTTTGACATTCTTGGAGGGCAAGGTTTTGGGAAGCTTCCACTCGCTTCTTGAATCGTACCATATCCCGTCCAGGTGTTTTTCTCAAAGGCACCGACCGGTCGCAATAGACCGACCTCCACTACCAACGGAGCAAAGACCTCGTTTTTTTTCTCTTTGTGTGATATTCCACCCTGAATGGGCCATAAAGATGTGATTCCGCATTGCATTGCATTGCGTTGCATTGCATTGGCTTATTAGCAATGTTGCTCAACTTGCTTCCACTCAAATCATGAAGGCTGCGTCTACGGATATTCCATATTTTGTCATTTGTTCAAAATTCTTCCCATAGTATCCATAACCACCACTTGTCCATTTCCCTGCTCATGTCATACATGATTGACCAATTAATAACCTTCAGACTCATTCCCGGGTGATCAATAAATAATATTGGCTACCACTCGTGTCGCTACACACTCACTACCTACTACCTACGTAGTATCATAAGAGTTGAACCAAAAGTCGGAGGTGCCCCCTAATTGGTGACCTATAGTTGTATGGTATATGACTGACTGACTGTTTTATTTAGTACCTACTAGTACCTACCAGTAACAATAAGGCAGCCATTCCTGAGACGCCACAGCTGTGGCTGAACTGCCACCCAATTTCTCATTGGACAGGATTTAAATACACGCATGGACTAGCTCAGCCTCGTCGATTTCGTTGTCCGAACTTCCACCTCACTTGGCATTCTTCTACCAAGGAACAAATAACCTCTCTTTGCGCTCGCGTCAAGACGGTCTGCAGTCATATTCTGGCTCGACACACCAGGGCCTCTCTCTTAATACACTTTTGTTCTTCGTCCACCTTTGGCGAACGATACGCAGCCCCGCGGCGCGCTCCCTATCCAAATCCACGTCGAGCTGTTCCTACTTCTCGTTGCCTATCGCACGCGCTTTCCGAAAGCCCGGCGCTCGTCTCGGTCGATCGCATAACTCTCCCCAGCGGTAGTTATTAACTTATTCTCTCGCTGTGCCGAATCTACATCTGTTTACGCGCCTTGGCTATCGTTCATATTGCGTCGTCGCAAATCTCCATTCGACGTGACTCCTGCCGCTGCCATCGATATCTTTATTTCTACCCGAACTCATTTTTCATCATGTTTTTTCTTTATAATTTGGAGCGCAAGGTCACCTTGCATCCCTCGTTCATGGGTCGCAACATGCACGAGCTGGTGACGGGCAAGCTCCTGAAGGATGTTGAAGGCACATGCGCTGGCAGCTACTTCATCATTTCCATCATGGACGCCTTCGAAATCTCCGAAGGACGAATTCTTCCTGGCCTTGGTATGGCTGAGTTCACAGTGGGGTACCGCGCCGTCGTGTGGCGGCCGTTCAAGGGCGAGACGGTAAGGCTATTACTATTACCGCTGAGGTTTAACGATTCAAAAGTCTGACTTGGATCAGGTCGATGCAGTCGTTCACTCTATAAATCCGCAAGGTTTCTTTGCCCATGCAGGACCTCTGAAGCTGTTTGTGTCAGCTCATGTATGCCGCCTTGCAGTCGTGATGCGACTTCTTCTAACTGAATCTATAGTTGATCCCCAGTGATGTTAAGTGGGATCCTAACGCGACGCCACCCCAATTCACAAACAACGAGGACACTACCATCGAACCACAGACTCACGTTCGAGTGAAGATCATCGGTACTAGAACAGAGGTTGGAGAGATGTGGGCTATCGGGAGCATCAAGGAAGATTACCTGGGGTATGATCTTGCCTTGGTCAAAATATGTGCCTCATGATTGCTAACATTGCTTGCAGATGTCTTCAAGCTTCTTAGGATAAGCGTCGTTTGGAAGGGCTCGAAATTAGAGATGAGTGAAGCTTCTGACTAAAGGCATAGCCATAGATGACCTGTTGGTAGGAGCCACTCAATCAAGGTTGTGACAACAAAAGCTACTCATGCGGATACCATCAGTCACCACACCAAGCAAGGGCGGAACGGGTATGGTAAATCTATTAAAATAGATTCAGTTGCAAATGGTTCGGCTGCTGGAGCCAAGTGGTAACCGCTTCCGGGCCCACCTAGAGTTCTTGGTATAAACGGAGTCAAAAGGTGGTCATAGAATTGAACAGAATGGACACAGCTTGCAACAAAGAAAACAAATTTGTTACTGTCTTGTTTCGGCAGTGAACAATGAGACAATTACGCAAGTTTTGCAGTTTGTAAAATAAAATAAAATAAAATAAAAAATAAAATAAAATTAAGAACAGATACCCCGACTGCCCGATAACGCTGCAAGTTATATGCGCCCTATGTGAAGACATACATCCGCCCTACAACATGAGTCCTCTAGAGAGCCAATTGCAAGCTGTGAAGATAGGCAAGGGCTTCCTGAAGCAGCTTGATGTCCCCCACGAAACCCCGCAATCGAGTACTCCCCGCTTGAGCTGTGAGCCGGGGACAGGAACGAGGACCTCCGGGGAAGTACATGTCATTTATCTTATAAATTGGGTAATTGGAGGGCACTTCCTTGGGCGTATTGACGTTCTACACTATCTATGACCCTACTACAAGTTTAAAACTGGTCAATATGAGCAGAGCAGGAACTTCAGCAACCCTCCGGTTACGACCGGCATTTGCACCCAATACTCTTCGCCTGCGAGGCGTAGCAAGGAACGTGTCTGGATTGTCTGCCATGCAGGCTTCTAATAGATTACGGACAGCCCTCCTCGAGGGCAGGAAGGCTTTTGGCGCTTGGCAGATGCTTCCAGGGCCAAACGTGTCGAGAGTATTGGCACGGTCAGGAGTAGATTGGGTTCTGGTGGACTGTGAGCATGGGAACGTGGATGGTAAGAATTTGGCACTATTGATGGAAGAGCAACGAAGCTGACATATCTAGATGGTGCAATGCATGATGCTGTTCCAGCAATTGCGGCGCTAGGAATCTCGCCGATTGTGAGATTGCCCGATATGCAAGGATGGATGGTAAAGCGTAAGGCCTACACATATATCTATAGTTGAGAAAGCAGAGTTTGATACCTCTTAGGCGCACTTGATAGCGGAGCTCATGGTGTAAGTCACTAGCCGTTGAAGATTCGTGCGTCATTGCTAATTAG
The DNA here is from genome assembly GCA_012932025.1 of Fusarium austroafricanum. Taxonomy (NCBI): domain Eukaryota; kingdom Fungi; phylum Ascomycota; class Sordariomycetes; order Hypocreales; family Nectriaceae; genus Fusarium; species Fusarium austroafricanum. Next base: position 27,191 of record JAADJG010000154.1, read on the forward strand.
ACAGATTGTTGTACCATTGCTGCGAACGCCTGAAGAGGCGAGGCAACTGGTTCAATCTGCCAAGTTTCCGCCTCTAGGCCGTCGAGGCTTCGGGTCACCAATTGCTCCTGAGAGGTTCCATCCCGAGCCCAGTTTTACAGAGTATCTCCAGCAAGCGAACGACGCTCTCTTGACAATTGTTCAAATCGAGACTAAGGAGGCACTTGAGTCTATCGATGAGATTGCTGCCGTTGAAGGCATTGATGTGTTATTCATTGGACCGTTCGATTTAGGTATATCATCCCAAAACATCCAGTTATACAAGATAAAAAAGGCATTAATACACGATAGGAAACGCCATTGGTCATCCTATTGTCGCAGGAGTGGTGGACTCGGAGCTGAGAAGCGCTATCGCCAGAATCCTCGCTGCTAGCCAGAAAGCAGGCAAGAAAACGGGGGTATACTGCACAGGCGGTGAGCAGGCAAAGATCTACGCAGATCAAGGTTTTGATATGATGAACGTAGTGACAGATTATACGTCGTTGGCGCTGGTGGCTAAAGAGCAGCTCAGCTTCGCTGATGGAAGCGTGGCGCCAACCAGAGGAAAGGGCTACTAGGAAGTCTGGCGAATAATTGATATATCAGTTCTTCTCTGCCTTGTCCATTTGAGCTTCGACTTGTTCCACTGTGAATCTGTGCATCAGCTTGATGGCTTTGCCAACCTTGGAAGGGTCTTCTTCAGGTGCAGTGGTTTTGCCGATATGTATCTACACCCCATTAGCAATAACCCGTATATCTCGGAGCGAAATTTACTGACTACAGGAACATCAAAGTCGTAGATATCTCTCCATTGTTTTGACTCGGGCTTTGGAAGATCGACATTGACTTCAATATAGTCAAAAGGTCTCTTGTCCCAGACGTCTGACAACACATGCTTAGCTTGAGTGCAAAGACCACAAGTTTCGCGAGTGAAGAAGGTTATTCTGGTTGAGAATAGAATTCGACGAGTGGCAAACATGTCGAGAGACAAATAAAACTTTGATATCTTGCTGAATCGCTCGTACACAGGGTTGATAGATATTTTCAGAAATGGCCTGAAAGCTTGGATGGAATATATACTGTGGTCTAACTAATCGCTCGAGTACCTAAATCAAATGCAACCCCGCATCCAAATAGGCAAGCGGTGAGAATATAAGTAGCTCTGTTTCCGCCATCGTCATCACCTCCACTACAGAGCTTGAATTCTAGAAGCTCCCACCCCACCAAAGTTCGAGTCTACGATACTCTCTCCTTTTTCTAGTCTTCCAAATTATCTCCAAAACCTCAATTCTTATCTGGAGTTAAAATCTCATAAGACTTACGAAATGGCTCAGAAGTGTGTCCATCAGGGTTGCGGCAAAGAGTTTACCGACCCAAATGAGAAGTGCGAGTATCACCCCGGTCCGCCCATTTTCCACGAGGGGCAGAAAGGTTCGTTAATCAAGCAAAGCTGACGCCATTTAACCTGCCATTGTGCATTCATTGAATTGCATGCTAACCAACCACGAAAAGGATGGAAATGTTGCAAGCCTCGCGTCTTGACCTTTGATGAGTTTATGGATATTCCGCCTTGTACGACTGGCACCCATTCGACTACCGACAAGCCGCCTCAATTAGAGGAGAAGCCTCAACAGGACGATGCTGCTCTCGCACAGAAGATCGATGCTTTGAACGCTTCTACTCCCTCTCGCGCGCCAATTCCAACTGCTCAGCACGCCCCTACTCCTCCTCCGCCACCTCCCGAGTCGGAAGACGATGATCCCAGTCTTGAAATTGCCGATGGCGTTGGTTGCAAGAGGAGGGCATGCGGTGCAACTTACAAGAAGGGCAGCTCGAGAGATGATGAAGAATGCGTTCATCATCCGGGGGTGCCGATTTTCCACGAGGGAAGCAAAGGCTACTCCTGCTGTAAGAGGAGGGTGCTGGAGTTTGACCAGTTCATGAAGATTGAGGGATGCAAGACAAAGAGCAGGCACTTGTTCATCGGTAGCGGAAAGAAAGACGAAGCCAATAATGAGGAAGTTGTTTCCAACGTCAGGTGAGATTACGAGCCAAGACCGTGATTATTGATGCTGACACTTCCAGACACGACTTCTATCAGACCCCCGTCAATGTTATTGCCTCATTCTTCTTGAAGAAGATTGACAAGAGCTCAGCTAAGATCGAGTTGCAGCCTAAGCAGCTGAATCTCGACCTCACAACAACCGACTCCCCCCCCAAACGTTACACCGCCGAGGTTCCCCTTTACGCATCGATCGACCCAGAGAAGTCCTCCTACAGAGTGCTCAGTACGAAGCTAGAATTTATCCTTGCTAAATCTGACGGCACCTCGTGGCCGGTGCTGCGAGGCGACGAGGCCTTGACAGGTGAGATCCTGCAGGTTGGTCGTGCTGGAAGGGCTTGATGAGACATGTCACTTATGACAAGATTTGAGAATGAGCACAATATGGAGTTTAGGTGATCGATATGGCGTTGATGAAAATTTTAGATGGGATAGCATGCCTCGCTGGAGGTGGAGGCTGGACTAGCGATAGCGAGGTGAGAAGGATAAGGCATCAACATAAAACACAAGCATTAGGTAGTTTGCCAGAATCGTTTGAAAGCAAATACTTTGGAGTGGATCATGTGGATATCCTTCCCATATATTGACCAGCCTCCCTCTGGAATTGGGTGCTATTTGTGTTTTACTGTTACATATCAGTGAAGGCTCGCTGAGGTTATACTCGCAGCAAGACTCCTGAGTAAGCGATTTAACAGCTGTTCGAGGTTAACGTTACGTACGTTTTAAACACCAACATAACACGAGAAAAATCTCCACCACGAACCCTGCATCGTGGTGTTTCATCATGGATCAGCACTCACGGGCTGTGGGACCAAAATGGATGATGATGCTGACTAGCTTCTATTAAATTGACAAGAGGTTAGAGCCAACAGCCAACATGAGCTTACCTGTTGCGATTGTAGGTAAGTCTAAAATATGTTCTGATCCCCAGCGTTGTCTCTCTTCCCCAAACATTCATATTTGTCATATCTTGAGATGTGGTATTCGGTTTTGTTTTGTCTTGTTAGTGCAGCTTGTGCCATATCATCATTTCAACCGCGTGAGGATTTTGCGCAAATAGCTCGAAATGTGTCGGGTTTAATGGCCTACGATATCTTGAATTACACTAATATTGATTCTGATGCACCAAAACTTGGAGTTCCTCTGCGTATTCTCTGCGTTGGAGACTCCATTACAGTGGGATGGGGGAGTGATGCAGATGGCGGTGATGGGAATGGTTACCGAACTTCCCTCACAAAGCACCTGTCACGTAAGTTACTCCATACTCATATACAATAAAAGTATTTGACTAAGTCTGCTGATTTTGATGTATAGATGAGAATATTGTCTTTGCTGGGACAATCCATGAGGGCTCGATGGAGGGCAATTACTATGTGAGAATTACTTATGCATTAGACAGAGACACTACGCTCATATAACTTAACAGGCGGCTTGGTCTGGCAAGACAATTCAATACATAAGCGACTATGTCACGGAGTCACTGGAACAAAGACCCAATATTGTCCTTCTTCACGCTGGAACGAATGATATGGATATACGACCATCGTTCTCCAGAGAAGGAGACGATCCTAAGGACGCTGCGACTCGTCTCGGTCGACTCATCGACAAGATCATTCGTTATTGCCCGGATGCAGTAATTCTCGTCGCGATACCCCTCGCATCATGTGACCATGAGAAGCCCAATATACCCGAATATAGAGCTTTGGTTCCTGGCGTTGTACGACAGAGGCGTGAAGACGGAAAGCATGTTATTACCGTAGACTTTAGCACTTTTGATTTGGATGAGCTGCGTGACTGCTTACACCCAACTAATGAAGGATATAGCGTCATGGGTGACTATTGGTATGATTTCATAACGCAGGTGCCTAAAGGATGGATCAAGGGGCCCGTTGGCGATGATCCAGAGAGAGAAGAGAATGGATGTATGAGAAGATGGCAAGCGGGCAAGCTGACTGGTTTATGTGTTGCTTTATGTTGGGGTTTATATTGGATATCTTGCATCTGTTAGTTTGGCATATAAATTAGAACTGCATTTGTTAGTTAAGTTAGTAGGTATATACGGTTGTACATAGACTTAGGCTCTCAGGAAGGGCACAGAGTCAAGGTTGGTCAGGCCTTTACTCAATAATTTGCAAGGAATGAGTCAGAACATCTTTCATAGACGCCGTGGAAAATCAATATCGCAGTTGTATCGCCAGAATACAAACATTCTCGCTAACATTCCTTCGTAAAATCCAAAATCAAAGATCTGGTTTCATCAGGTTGGGGCAAAAAGATCCCATTCAATTCCGTGAACACAAATGCAAGGGCCCTGATAAGACGGAATCTTGGATGATCGCTAAGTTTAGGGATCCCGACCTCCCCCACACTTGAATCAGCAAATTCCGATACGTAAACAGAGAACAAAAGCGTTAGAAGACGGCTTCTTACTGGCCACTCTCGTTTTAACCATCATCACACCCTACTGTCGCGATCGCACGTGCTTGACGCCCAGATCTCAAATGCACTGTATCAGCCCGCATTTAGTGACCTTTCACCACTATTTTAGCTGATTTTTAGCGGGTTTCTAGGCGTTCTTGGCAAAAATCTGGGGGCTCGAGGAACTGATAAGAAGATCCATCTGGATGATAGTGATATCAGTCGGCAGCCGATAGATAGATAACGGCCCTGCTGTGGGGTTGTGTTTTCTCATGATGCCATGCCTGTCCCTTATCAAAAATGGTCTCAGGCATAATACAAACAAGCTTAACCTGATGGCTGTGCCATCCGCCCGATGACGGCAGCTGCTATAAGTTGTCCCTATGCCCTGGAACGACGCTGACGCCTGAACGGCCGACTTTTATGTCAGACTCGACTAATAAACTCAGCTCAACCCAGCTGTCAATTCAAACTCTCTGATAGCATCATCAACTGCATCCTCTTATCAGCAACTATGTCGGCTGAAGTTTCCCACGGTCGCGGCGGCGCGGGCAACTTCAAGGTTGACGACACTGAGTACGTCGACGGTGAGGTTGTTCGCACTGGTGTTGTTGGAAGCCACGGTGATGGCGCATACAGTTCTGGTCGCGGAGGTTAGTGTTTACTGGCATCTTAATTTTGTTGCTGGTGGGTTGTTGCAACAAACTCATCGTGGGGTCTGCTACACATCCAACTACCCTGGGCCCCGAGCCCCTTGCCGTCCTATGAAGTCCTTGATCGCTAACACAATTCAACACAGGCGCTGGCAACATAGCCGATATAGGCACACCTACCACTGAGCGCAAGGACCAGGATATCATCCCAGAGACTGCTGTCCGACCGAGCCAGGACGGCCGAGACTACCATACCGGCCGCGGAGGCGCTGGCAATGCTCAAACCGCAACTACAGAGAATGAGACTGAAGAGCATGAGAAGCCTGTGGCCAAGACTCCCATCGGTCTTGCTGACAAACTCAAGTCGAAGCTCTTTGGTCATAAGAAGTAGACTCTTTTCTCAAAGTCTCGACAAGTTTGGACATGTCATTCTCAAGCTGCGTCTTTGTTGACATTGGTTCCTGTGGAAATACCCCTGATTCCATACTGTTCTTATGAATAATTTGAATGCTTTTTATGGTCTACTCTTCATCACGTGTCAACATGCATGCCGACAAACATGACACCAATTCGACATTGAGAAATGTGACACACCCCGACTTTTCTGACAGTGAATGTTTGTCTGACCTGCATTCTTGACACCAAATAAAAATCTGACAGCTGCTTGCCATGCCATTGTTAGAGGCTGAGTCAACTTGCCTGCAGCGGAAGATAAAATTATATCGATACATGTCCCAAAACTTTCAAGTTGGGCTCCTATGACGTTGTTCAACGCATCCAGGATAATCCTTCAGTCTGAGCCCCAGACTCCACTTCCCCTCATTACTGACTTCTCTATGGATGTTATCGTGGTGAAAGTAAGCCGACAAGTTTAGGAACCCGTCGGAGAGCGGAGTCCCCGTATCCGCTAAAGATCCAAAGGAGCTGAAAAGAGAAACATGAGATTCCAGGATTGGCTCTGCCCTGTGGGTTCTCGAGTCATCAAGCCTGAAGCTAAACCAATTCGGCGTTGAACAAATGCATCTCTGAACTAACAGAAACTGCAAGCACCTCGTTAGTGCTAGAATGGTCCTTAAAAGACCCTGATAAGAGCCTGAATCGTGCGGGATCGTCAGAGATAGGCTTGTTTAAGCCGGTTTGCAGCGATCCCGTAGTGAAACGACCCAAAGGTAGCGAATGGGCGTCGTGATATGCCCCGTCGTGATCAATGATTATGGGTAAGTCTTTAGTCCTCTTTAGCATGGGAGGGCCGCATGAGTTCATGGGATGAACAAGATGTGACGGTGATGGCATGGCCATGGTCCTTGTCTTCTAGGTACAGTACTAGCCAAGCTTAAGAATACGGCAATGCGCAATCCCGCAGATGATCGATCGAGAGTCTTTTCTTGTTGCTCTATTTTCTGTATATCCTCGTGAATATCGCTTCAGTAACGATACAGTCTCAGCATACCCACCGTCATCTAACTTGTGCTGGCAGAGTACATGGCGCACCTCACAACTTATAAAGAGCCAGAAACGCTCTATTCCCATTCAAGACCAAGACTGTTTTCAATCTCGCGAGAAAAGTGTCTGGTGTTGGATCCGCTTGTGATAATTTGCTCTCATCCGTATCGGCCTCGTGACGACAATCACGTGCACCCGGTGAGATCACGGGTGCGACATACCTACTCCCTCGCTGGTGTTAGTTGGTATGACGCCAAACCTTCAACCTCCTCCTCAGCGTCCGCGCCTTCGAGACCATAGACCGTGGTCCGGACTCTCTAATATTTCGAAACGATCCTTCAGATCCTGTGCAACTTCTGCTTTCGAGGCCGACGACGAACGATCTTCTAGTGACGGCGATATGAGCCCTCACAATAGCGAGGCTGACGTTCGACGGCCAGTCGTGCCGCGTCACTCTGGCCATGATGCACGCCCGACGAGTCGCAAGGAGCTTTTGGGTTGGTACGCATATGCGTTTGCAGCTGAGACATATGTTATCTGTGGAATTGGTAGGTTCAATTACAGAGAAGCTCTGATATCTCCAAGCTTCCTTGAGATCGACAAGGACCCGCTGCTGACACCTATTCTCCAGCTTCCTTTATTCCCATCCTTCTCGAGACCCTCGCCAGAGAGAACGGTGTGCTAGTCTCTGACCGAAAAACGCCATGCGGGTCAAGCGACAGTAAGAAAGAAGATGACGGACAGTGCATTGTCTGGGTTTTTGGAGTAGAGATCAACACCGCAAGCTTCGCCATGTACACTTTCTCGGTGAGCGTCTTGATTCAAGCGCTGCTCGTTGTCAGTATCAGTTGCGCAGCTGACCACGGAAACTACCGTAAGAAGCTTCTCCTCAGTTTCGCATGGATTGGAAGCTTCGCGGTCATGTCCTACATTTTCATCACCAAAGACAACTACATCCTCGGCGCTCTTTTGACCGTTATCTCCAACACATCCTTTGGCGCATCCTTTGTGTTATTAAACTCTTTTCTTCCGCTCCTTGTGCGATACCATCCCGATGTCATCGAGGCTAACGTTGCTGATACCCTGGATCTTGGCAATTCTGAATTTGAGTCACGTCCTTTAGATGAGTCGGTCGGCGAACTCGAGGCATCAAGAGTGACGTCAACCTCACCCTTGTTACTCCCTGCAGACGGCGAGCGTCTGAAACCAACAGCAAGTCACGCAGAGATCACTTCCAAGGAGTTACAATTGTCAACGCGTATCTCAGCCATTGGAATTGGCACTGGGTATATCGCAGCGCTGTTCCTGCAATGCGTGTGCATAGGCGTTCTTATTGCTATGCACAATAGCACAAGGGGTCAGAGGGTGGTACTATTCATGGTTGGAGTTTGGTGGACTGTTTTCACCATTCCTGCTGCCATGTGGCTACGTCCTCGTCCTGGACCTCCACTGGCAGACGATGGTCGCAAAGGGATCATGGCAGGTCTCGCATACATCCTGTATGCCTGGAAGAGCCTCTTCAAAACGATCCAACAAGCCAGACGTCTGCTGGACATTGTTTTATTCCTTGCTGGGTGGTTTCTTTTGTCTGATGCGATCGCAACCACGTCATCCACCGCGATCTTATTCGCTAAGACGCAACTCCACATGAAGCCTTGGGCACTTGGGATGATAAATGTCATTTCAACATTGGCAGGGGTGTTCGGCGCCTTCGGATGGTCGTGGATATCACGACTCTTCAACCTCCAAGCTCATCAGACTATTCTTGTCTGCATTGCATTGTTTGAGTTGATCCCCTTGTATGGCTTGCTGGGTTATCTTCCCTTCGTTAAAGAATGGGAAGTATTTGGGCTTCAACAGCCATGGGAGATGTATCCGCTGGCTGCTGTATATGGAGTTGTGCTCGGGGGGTTAAGCGGTTACTGCCGCTCTCTGTATGGTGAGCTTATTCCACCCGGGTCTGAGGCAGCCTTCTATGCCCTGTATGCTATCACAGACAAGGGTTCCAGCGTTTTTGGACCAACAATCGTTGGTGCTATCATTGACAGAACTGGTACAATTCGCCCGGCTTTCTGGTTCCTTGCAGCATTGGTTGGCCTTCCTGCGCCATTGATCTGGTTCATCAACGTTGAGCGTGGCAGACGAGAGGGTGCCAAGCTAGCTGAGTCGATTGCAGACCCAACTGTGCAGGAAGCAGGTGGTGATGAACATGAGCCTGAGCGCCATGGAATGCTGGCAGATTATGAGAGAGAACAGGAAGAGGGCATTGTTGATGAACGCGCAGGGCATTAACATTACTACGATGTAGTTCATTTGTGTCTGTAAGTTATTGGATAGGGAGCATAGCGGCGGCGTTTGCTTAGATGAGTTATGCCTTGCCTTGATCTGTTTTAATGCCATAGACGAGATGCAATAAGCCAATCATCGTTGATATATAATAAATATATTTATTTTTGTTTAGGTAATTATTGACTTGTATATTCTCTCAGTGATGTCGATGCTGAAGTGTTGCAAGTCGGTCGGAGTTTCTAGAAAGCAACTTCCTTGCACGGATCTCTTGCCGGGGTTCAAGTTACCTGAAATGCAACGCCAACCTACTGGTACGCGCCTGGTTTTTTCACTGCCCCCCCTCCCCTCACTCATCCTTCCCACCTTGAAACAAACTGCAGCTCTGACCTTAACTAAACTTTGCACCTGCACACAAGCAAAACGCGTCCTTTTCATTGAGCTTATCCTTTCAGCTGCAATCATCCAGAGTCAAAGGGAGATAGGTACCTATCCAGGCAATTGAGTCGCGCCAAGCCTCGAAGGACTCGACCCAACAACACCCAAGGTTTGTCCGGACGCGCTGTCTAGTCACTGGAGCAGACAACTCCGTCCATCAGCTTATGTGGCCCCAGTGCCAGCTGAATCACGTGACGATAGTCTTTTGGGCTTTTGGCTCAGTTTCTTAGTCCTTCCGCAGATTGCGACGTTGCTCTCCCAGACAAATCGAGTCTCTCCTTGCGCACAGGACATCGCAGGCCGCGGCTTGTCGCTCGAAGACAGCTTGGGCTCGGCTTAGCACGTAACGCGACATCGCAAATATCACGCACAATCAATCGTCTCTTTATTTTTCCATCGTCCTTTCATCGTTCCCTTCGCCCTTTCATCGCGCGACTCGTTGTTTGTCTCTGCAAACCCCTCCTTCTCTCCACTCTCGACGCGGTCATACCCAACCGCATCAAAACGCCACAATGAGCAATCGCAAGAGATCGCGATCAGTCGGGGAGGAGAACCGCGCTGAGTGCCCTTTTACGATTTCTTACGCGACAGGTCCTTCGCGCGCCGAACAGGAACGTCACAAGAACAAGAAGCGGAAGCGCGACGGCCAAGATGATGATAAGCGGGTTCAGATCCAGATCTCTCCCTTCTCACCAACGGGCAGCTTCAAGACCCACGACACCATGGATCTATATTACACGGTTGAACCCGGGAAGCGCTGGTCCGATATGACGCGCTACAACAGCTTTGTCCGTAAGTATTTGATGAAATCTCGCCGTCGTCCAAACCGTGAGGGGCTTATGGCTAATTCATGGCAGTCAACGGCGTCAAGTACTACAGTGAAGGCTTTGTTAATGTTGCCAACGAAGTCACCATTGAGCAACAAAAGTCCCACAATGATGGGAAACCGAGTTATAATAAGAAGAATAATGATGACTGGGTCGCGCGCATCCTTGAGATTCGTGCTTCTGATGAGCACCACGTTTATGCACGCGTCTACTGGATGTACTGGCCCGATGAACTGCCTTCCGGAACCCTAGATGGCAAGAGATATGTTCAAGGCCGCCAGCCGTACCATGGCGCCAACGAACTAATTGCCTCCAACCACAGTATGTCCTGGAATGCTGACCGATACCATGCTGCAGCCCGACTAACTGATCCTTTTAGTGGATATTATCAATGTTGTCAGTGTTACAGGACCCGTCATCGTCAACCAATGGATTGAGTCAGATGACGAGGAGATTCAAGACGCGCTTTACTGGCGCCAGGCCTACGATTGCCGTAACTCGCAACTTTCGGTATGTCGACTAATTGACCGTTTCACCTCCTCAAGTCTTAACATTTAACTAGTCGGTCGAGCTCATGTGTAAATGCCAAACTCCCGCGAATCCCGATAAGACCCTCATAGGATGCACGAGTTCGGAATGTGGGAAGTGGATGCACCACGAATGCATGGCCCACGACATTCTCATGCAAGTCTATGAGCGATTAGGAACCGATAAGCCTCATCGAACTGAAGGATCTGCCGTCAAGGAAGAGAAGCCTGAGGAGGCAACGCGTCCTTTATCGCCCACTGATGCCGAGGAGAAGGAGACTCAACCTACGATCGATGTTCGCTCTGGAGAGACTCAAGATAACGTCCACGTCAAGAAGCCTGTTCGCGAAACACCACGCGAGACGGAAACCCCAACACCGGGACCAACGCCCTCCAGGTCCATCGCCACCGCATCAGCCAAGGGGTCAGCCAAGAAGGGTCGCAAGAAGAAGATCGCAGACTCCAAGCCATACCTAGGACTCTTCGAGGCCAATCTCAAGATGCAAGATGGCCCCACAGCGTGGGAGATTCGTGACCTGCGTGAAAATGTAACAGGTGGCGATAAGACCTGGACTGAGAAGGCCCACTGTCTACTATGCGGTTCTAGTATCGACTGAATGCTCAAGATGTCCGTATCACCGCACCGAGTCTGCTCCGGCCAGCAGGCTCATCGAGTCTTGGAAGGCGCAACTCAACATTGCGTAGGCTAGCCATTTGGCTCTCCTCACGGGTTATTGATAACTTGCACGGACAACATAGCCAGCCCAACCCTGCCGCCTACTCGATACGGATTATTGGGACGATCAACGTTTAGGGTTTCTTTTGTCAAATTTTCGAGGTCACTTTCTTGGCGATTCGCCCACTGGTGGACATTCCGGGCGCGGCGTTGGAGGCGAAAATGGCTCTGTTGTGAGATTGGAAGATGGGTTGATCTTGGAACTTGCGAGCGGTGACGGAGATGCGTGCTTTGCTTTGCTTTGCTTTACATACATGAGGCTCAATTATATGCGACGCAAAAGGGAGCAGGAGCGTAGGATGAGAGACTGGCTTGGTAAGTAAAAGCGATCGGGGCCTACCAGACGGAGTGAGAAGTGAGCGAAGGAGATATTAGGGAAGATAAGTAACTTCTAGGCATAGGTAGTAGGGAACGGGTGAAGGGAGGGCCATGTGTCGGCTTGCCTTTGTGTTGGGCTTATAGTTAGTGGTATTGTCTTGCCAAGGTATCATCAAGGGTTTGTTTCTTGAGAAGGTGTTGTTTGTTGTTTCGATTAATCAAGTTTCTTTTCCTGAACTGCTACTTGAATCTTGGGTACATCCCCCCGTGTGACACTATCGCGAACAGCCTTGCCATATGATCTCTTATGGTGTTATCTATCCTGGAGTGAACTAGTTGGATGTATTTTTATTTTCTTGATGTGTCTATTAGCTGCTTATGATATCAATCACTTCACTGATTGCGCCTTGTAAAGGGCCAGGAATAACTACCTAGGTACCTATCCTGAGCTTACCTGGAGATACATGGAAGTTCAGGTACGTACCCCACACGGAGCTTCCGCTGGATGACCCCGCTACTCCATAGGTAACCTATGTCGCAGAGCTTCACCTCAACATAGGGACCGTCTTACCAACTAGTCCTCTTCAGTAGACAACAACACTCTCTCAACCTCTCAGTTATCTTAGTCAGAGTACACGAGAATCCGCAATCATGGCGGTTGACCCTTTCGACTCGGCCCTGTGAGCAACTCCACCCCCAACGTTATGACGCTCTCCCTGTTTAGCTGACCGTTCCGCTTAAAGTGACCTCCTCCGTCGCCTCAACCCCAAACAGACGACAGATCACCTCAACGCCATCATCTCTATCGCCCCAGACCTGACCGAAGATCTCCTCTCATCCGTTGATCAACCTCTCACCGTGCGCCGCTGCAAGGTGACCAACCGAGACTACTTGCTCTGCGACTATAACCGCGATGGAGACAGCTACCGCTCACCGTGGTCAAACCAGTTTGATCCACCCCTGGATGAGGCTAGTTCTGGAGGTGTAGGTGCTGGCGGGAATGAGGGCGCTGGCGAGGGTGCGATTCCGAGCGAACGTGTTCGTCAGATGGAGATCAAGGCGAACGATGCGTTCGATGTCTATCGCGAATTATACTACGAAGGTGGTGTGAGCAGTGTTTACTTCTGGAACCTTGACGATGGGTTCGCTGGAGTTGTACTCCTGAAGAAGTGTATGGACCATACCATCTTGCTAACTGTATCCCGGACTTCTGAGCTAACGCGATATTTCTGTAGCTTCCCCCTCAGGTGGCAGTTCTGAAGGAGTGTGGGATTCAATCCATGTGTTCGAGGCAATCGAGCGAGGACGAAGCACGCACTACAAGCTCACATCGACTGTGATCTTGACGCTGTCGACTGCGGGCGGAAACCTGGGCGAGATGGACCTTAGCGGCAACATGACGCGCCAGGTTGAGCAGGATCTCCCTGTTGATAACGACGATAGCCACATTGCTAACGTGGGACGATTGGTTGAGGATATGGAACTCAAGATGCGCAATCTCCTGCAAGAGGTTTATTTTGGCAAGGCCAAAGACGTGGTGGGTGATCTTAGGAGCATTGGAAGCTTGAGCGAGGGAGCACGAGATCGCGAGGCCCAGCGGGAGCTTATTGGAAGCATGAAGAGATGATCTGCCCCAGATCAGTTCATTTGATATTTGCTAAGAAGATGTTTGATAGACTGCCTCGACATGCATGTACCACACCATGATAACACCCTGGTCGAGTGTTGTCCATTGGACTGTTGCAGAGCGAGACTAGATAGATACGGCGGGTTGGTTGCTATCGATTTGTTTTGACAAATTCAGTTTGCGCTAGCATGATCAAAGTAGGGCCTCCGAATCGTGATCCTTTGTCGCCCAGGAGCTGGGGTGTATAGCATGAGCAACCTCAAATATCTTCAACGGGTTAGAGGAATGAATACGAGGTATTAGTCCGTCAGCTCTGGTATCAGATATACACAACTGTTCTAATAGATTGAGATCGAGCAACTTGAGTACTTCAGACCGGCCCGCTTTCCGGCAACTTACCTCCCTAATGTTAGAGAGTATATACTATGTAGGTAGAGTACAACCCTAGCTCACCTTTGACTTTTGCTTCAACTACCTACAAGTATTCAGATGACAATATATCGAGATGAACCAGGCAATCCAGCATTGGTTAAACAGGTTCGATTTATTGATACGAGCTTGACCCTAGGTGTCGATCAAATCTTTTGCTCAAGACCAATGAGTTTCCTGGTTAATAAATGCATGGACCAGGAAAGACGGTTTTCAACAATGTGGCCTCTCATAAAATCAGATTTGACTACGAAGTAGCTCATGATTATCTTAGCTATGATAGTTCGAAGTTTCTCTATTCGCGGTGATATTTACCACTTAAGGCTCTATTAGACAACATGTAATGGCTCATCATGCCCGATTCGCGTAGAGGAGCCAGGTTGCGCTAAGGAACATGGACTCAGAACCCTCTGAGTCAGACAGATCACAAGTTCTGCAAAATTGTATAGACATGACGCTGCGTGGTTAGTTAGAGGCCGTGCCGTAGCATTGCAGACATGTTTCGGTACTATCAGGATAACTAGGCGATATGTTCTGAAGGATCAGAGTGATGGAGGAGGCTCCACCCTCCACTCGAGGTGGGCGCGATCTTGAGTCCAGGCTCAACATGGGGAAGTGGTTGTAAGATGCAGTAGCCCTTGTTCTGTCAGATATGATAGACGGCATATTTGGAGGCGCTGAAACTATGACAGGGAGCTGAAGACGTGGACTGAGGACAGGGCGCTCAAAATCGTTTCGGAAGTGGCATGAGAGGTGCATAGAGCGGCAAATCGAAGCTATGTCAAACGGTGATCTGAGAGCCAGTGACCAGGATCACGATGCTCTCGTTTTCTTTCTTTCTTTGCATGGTTTGGCGCATGGACTCCATAGCCGCAGTGAGGTCTGTGTTATGCATCTGTCGTGCAGACAAGAGGTGCGGATCTTGGGGCTCCGATGCTCTGTGCTAGCGCTCGGACTTTGCTGTGGTGGCTCTATTTATTTAATACTGTGGCGTTGGCGTTGGCGTTGACGATGGCGTCCCGTAGTGTTGGACTGGGTGGAGAGAATAATCGACGAGGGTCTCTTGATTGTGTGATAGGTCGCTAGAGGAATAGATATCTGATGTCCGTTCCTGACTATGATGGTGTTATATTAAGAAGGCTGATCTCTAGATATAGGTACCTATTCCGAGGTAGGTGCATGTAGTGGAGGTGAGTGCTCTAGCCGGACTATGGTATCATTCCAAAGCCTACCTATCTACAACTATCATCAGCCCTCACTTCTCGCCTCCTGTGTTCGTCATTGGTAGAGACGCAAGTGGAACAATTCTAGAAAAGGCCCCGCATCGTTCTGTTCCTGTTCCTGATCTTGTTCCTGCCGCTCGCCACATGCGCACCTGACAGATGCGTGCCATGCCCCTGATTTCCACCCGGCCTTCAGCCCAGGCCCAAGACAAAATCACAGAGTGCGAACGGCGGAAAGGCATTAGGCGTTGCCGCCAAAGCTCGGCGTCGGTTGGCTGGCCGGCCTGGTTACGGTTATGGTACTTACATACATACAGTACCTCTCCCTAGCTCTGTCTGAAAAAACAGTAATATGGCCCTGTTGGCGGCCCGAACGGGATCTTGGATCGATGCACATGCCGGTACCCAGCGCTAAACTCAAGACTGAGACTTTGTAGTACGGATACCGTACAGTACATACATTGCCAATTTACCCCTCACAAAGGAGCCGTTTCTCGGTGTCTTAAAGGAATCTCGATGAGAGCTGACAAAGAGTTCAGGAACATGGCATTCTTGATTGGTACGACGGCAGAGCAAACATGTGCTTCTTTGCCTGCGTATACTCGGACCTGGACCCCGAATTCGAGCCTGATTTGCGCCATGCCGTACGGTACGCCAGTTATGGTTTCAGGAATAAGTGCTGTCACCAACCAAGTACTGATTTTCTCAACGACCACCCACAGGTAATGAACTCATCTTTTGATCGTATGGGTCATCAGTTACCTTCGATGAGGTCAGTCTGACCAGATATTTATGACGACTCACGGGAAGGGAATTACGCCTGACACATACCAATACGTAAAGCCAATACTCCCGTTCTTTGTTACAGTCAACTTGAACTCTGTCAAGCTGAGCGAGCTGGCGATAACTCACAGAGCACACGCAAAGACCCCAGTTGAGCTCGTCTCAGGCAGGGGCGGCGATTGTCATGCTCCCTGGCCCTTGTTCCCTGTCGTGTCTGTCGGCAAGTCCCTTGTCCCTTGTCGCAATGGCAATCACAATGACGAACATGGAGGCTCACTGCAAGCAAGCTCGGTAGCTACTGTAGGTGCTAGTCTGGCGATATGATGAACGTGGGTCATCCCATCCTGCAAATCCATCCTGCATCTTTGAATTGATGGTCCAGCCGCATGACCACCAATTCGCATCACATCTCCGCTAGGTAGGTAGCTAGGGGACGGCTGCCCCCCACTGACCCAGCATTTTTTCAGCCTTTTTTCAGTCCTGACTCGCATCTTGAAATGTACTTATCAGCCTCTTGCCAAGACTGCCAACATCAGAGCTGCTGGAAAGGTCAAAAGACTTAGCTGGATTTTGAGGGTACAGTAAAAGAGCCGAGCTTAGCTCGAGCCGGGAAAGGACTATTATTTGACCAAAGCCTTGACCTGAGACTAGGAATGGAGTGATCGAAGCAGGCTCCCTCTTGACAGTACATGCCCTTGTACATGTAAGTACATGGGAGTTGAAAAGACGGGACCCCCTCCACAAGCCGCCCACATATGCATTCTTAACTCACCTTTCAGGCCATTGCTTGCTCCCTTTGGTTTACTGTGCCCATTCAACGCAGTAAACATGCATGGCCGCCAACTGCTTGCTATAATACTGTATGTACAGCACAGTCAAAACAAGGTGGCTTTGTAATTGGGGCATAAGAGTGCAATGCCACTCACTGGGTATAGTGAAACAAGAGTCTCAGTCTCTGAAGCGACTGATGGAATAAGATGAGCAATAGCTTGGTGCCTGACAATCAGTAGGGCACAATGTCAACCTTTTTTGACAGGGCGTCTCGCGCCCATAAACCCACAACACGCCCCTCATTAAACTAAAGAGCAGCCAGCATCAAAACTTGGGCCCCTTTGATGGAAAAGGAGTCCACATTGCATCCCGCTCACTCTTACACTGGCCGATTCTCCCCTTACCTTTCGCTTTATTAGGAGATCCACTTCACATCTCTCTCAGTCTATCAAATCCGCCCCTCACCTATCGACGGAGTTTCAAGGGTCTCGTTATTTCTTTCCTGGCTTTGGCTTCGGTTTTGTGGCCTCGTTCCAGAAAGACTTGGTCCAAAGTTGGGTCTCTCAACGTTAGTTCAGGCCCTGGTCATCGCTCATCCATCGCTCGTCCCAGAGAGCGGTTGGTGCACCGCCTCGTGCCCTCGCAAAGTTGAAATTGCTGCATCTGTTGTTGATCGTGTTCCCTCCACTCCCACCTCCCATACCATCCCATCCCGCCCATCTGGTTCCGTCTTCCGTCCGTCCTCCCGTTGCCTTCCCGCCTTGGATCAAACTTGTTCCCTTTGCTCCCGCACATCGCCTCTTACGCCGTCGCCGCACCAGCACTTTTGGGGCTTGATATAAAAAGTACTAGACCAGCTTTGTTGTATGTCCTGTCTGCCTGACCCTTGGCCCATGCATTGCTCCATGACGCCCTAATATATACTTACGTGCGTGACTCCATGTCAGTTTACGGGCCTTGACTCTCGATCAAACTACTGAGCTAGGTCCTTGCCCAGCCCGCTCTCTTCCCACGAGAGACCCGAACCGCTTCGCTTCGACCAACGCTAAATCACACCGATTCTCGCATATCCGTCCACCTTTGGCACCCCGTGGGACCTCTTGGCTTGTTTCCATTTATTCAGCTACAACCCTCTAACCCCTGAAGCCGAACAATTTCGCCCTTGTACTCAGGCTGGATATTCCTCACACTGCAACCGGGTTTTCCGTCTTGCTCGGGAGGACAAACCAATTTTGACCCAAGCCATCTCACTAAGCTCGCAGAGTTGAAGTGTATTTTGCCGTCAAGTTCATCTACACCTCCACATATATCGCCTTTGCGCCGCCGACCTCGAGGCATCTGCACCCTTACCCTGACCCCACGTTCGCGCACGATTATATTACGATTCGAACATTACAACTCTCACGACCATGGCCGAGAAGCCTTCGGTCTTGATCATTGGAGGGCTTGGCTACATCGGCCGCTTCCTAGCCCTCTACATCCACCAGAACGAGCTCGCTTCCGATGTGAGACTCGTTGACAAAGTCCTTCCTCAACTCGCATGGCTGGCTCCTGAGTTCTCCGAAGCCTGCTCACAGGACAAGTTTATGCAGGCTGATGCCAGCAGACCCGGTGAGTTTCCCTATTGCTTACTCTGTCTGTTGATGGGTGCCCCGCTTGTGGTGTTGGTGGCTCTCGATTGTATCCGACTAGTTGGCTAACGAGGTGTTTTCCCCTCTCTACAGAAGGATTAGCAAGAATTTTTGACCGACCGGACGGAAAGCAGTGGGATTATGTTTTCAACTGTGGAGGCGAGACGAGATACTCTCAAGAAGATGAGGTCTATAAGTTGAGGTCTTTGAACCTATCTATTGCAGTAGGCAAGGAGGCTGCCAAACGAGGAGTCAAGGCCTTTGTTGAGCTGAGCACAGGCATGGTGTACAAGTCGGACTCGTCGCCAAGCAAAGAGGGAGACAAGCTGAAACCTTGGAACCGAATTGCTGTTTTCAAATTACAGGCTGAGGAGGAACTTGCCAAGATTGAAGGGTATAGTGTAACTATAACTCTTGGACAGATGGCTTACTAACACATTGTGCAGTCTTAACCTCATTATCGTGCGACTACCGCATGTGTACGGACCGTATGCTTCTCAATGGGTCGCCACGGCGTTGTGCATGGCTCGCACCTATCAACACCTTGAGGACGAAATGAAGTGGCTTTGGACCAAGGACCTCCGAACTAATACAGCACATATCGATGATGTAACGAGGGCGTTATGGGAGATTGCGGCATGGTTTGACGCTGGCAAGGCGAAGTGGGATGAGGCCAGCATGGGCAAGATTCCCACCTTCAACATTGTGGACGAGGGTGCGACGAGCCAAGGCACCATAGCAACCATTATTGGCGACATTTTCAAGATCGAGACAGGCTTCCAGGGACAACTGATCAGCACGTTTGCCCGGCTCAACCTCGACAGTGTTGTGGATGATGTCAACGACGAGCTCCTGGGACCTTGGGCTGATCTCCTCGCGGATGCGGGTATTACACGGCCAGGACCATTAACCCCATTTATGGAGAAGGAATTACTTAAAGACACAGATCTCAGCATGGACGGAACGCGGCTCAAGACACTATTGGGTTTTGAGTATAAGAAGCCTGCCCTCACGAAGGAGTTGATCGAAGAGGTGATCGAAAGCTACAAGAAGATGAAGTGGTGGCCTTGAGCAGGGCTGAGAAAATGTTGAAGATGACAGATGCGACATATCATGTGTGGCATGCATGTGTGGATGGGATTTGACTTGTTTCTTGCATGAACTCGACTTAGCGAAGAATCCGCCTGTTGCTGGAAGAGACGGACGATACCCGGGACGATGAAGGCGAAAGGCATGAGGAGTGGCGGCGAGCAAACTTGGCAGTGTTGAGCTGCACCGGATTTAGTGACAGATGAGGTTTGGCGTAGCCAGCAGGCAGTTATGATGACGATGCCTGGGGAGGTAGATAAATATGTTATACACGCATGACCTGGATATATGAGGAGCTAAGGGACGAATGAGGTCGTAGAAGATGAGCGCACCCGAGTAGAGGGTAGGCTAATAATATAGGCAAATATACTAGTTACATGTCAGTCAAATATGAGCTTTCCGCATGTGTGTTGCTTGTGCCAATGGCCATGGCCATAAATGATTGGCATCGCTCATGAGAATCACCTCAACAAGGGTAGGATGATGGGGTTCATAAATGGTGATGAAGGAGAAGAAGAAGCTGGGAGATTCATGGTTGAGCCGAGGTTTATAAGGGAAGACAAGGCATGTGGAAGCGAAGAAGTGGTGAAGTTGAGTTGAGGTGGAGATTGAGGATTAGCGATGCGGGGATAAACCCCCTGAAAGATTCTTGGTCGACGTCGTGAGGTGAACTTTTGCACGAGGGTTTGAGTTGGCGTTTATTATTGATGTTGGTATGAGATCCGATGCCAAGGAAATAAGCCAGCACCTCCTCCTGCAAGGGGTAATGCTATTACCTCTACTTAGATAGGTATCATATGACGATGAGGAGAAAACGTCATCCTCTATAGCAACGAAATTCTTTATATCTTGTTCCCGAAAGCCTATAACTCAACAGAGCTGGTTTCTTTGTCAATCTGTCTATTTTCCGTTCTAATGATGTGTACATGCGTTTCAGGAGAAGGCCGCTGATCAATTGTGTATCTCGGGACTGTAGACACATTTATTCATTCACTTCTTGGCAAATCCGAAGCTAGGTGCTTTAATGCTCATCTACGGCTTAACTTCCTTATTCGTGTTATCCCCGGCCTTCATAAGTTTTCAAACGGGATTTCTATCTTCACCATGGCTCAGCTCAAGCCTCTTTCATCTTCACTTCAACCCCGCACTTCGTAGGATAAGAGCTTATAAAGGCACCCCTATCAGTCTCTCTGCCTATGTTAGGCGCTTGTGACGACTGAACACCTACTCCTTTAGTAAATTCTAGATATAGCTCAGGCTGAACCGTGTTATTCGCAGAATAGACTCAAATGTGGTTGTGTAATTAGTCATGTTTTGACCTCGGCGTTTATGCATAGGAAGGTTGCTGCTCGGCGTTGCTTGTGATACTCGTTGTTAAAAACATATAAAGCTACAAATAGGAAGAGGTCCCTTCTCTCCTGAAGCACGGTGTTGGTACATCCCACGCAAGTGAAATCCTGCAGTACAAGTCATTTGTGGCGTGTCTTACTTAACGTTACCTACGTAGGACCATTCGTCATTTCGATCCACCAACTGGCAACCTACATACGCAGCAGTCATATCGACACCTACACCTACACCTCAACAGTTGGCCTGTCTCTCCTCCTCAATACCTCCTTCACTAGTACCCAATTTCTTCATATTCTTACCAAAATCACCGCAAGAATGGCTGCCCCTGTTGAAAAGACTACTTCCAACCTCACCGGCAAATGGGTCCTCGTATGTTGCACTCCCTCCCCCGCCTCAACATAAATGAATCAATATACTGGCAACTTGTTACTGACGGCGCTTCAACATAGAACAAGGGGCTTTCTGATAGCTCAGAACCCGTCCTCGCCCTGCAGGGCATTGGATATCTCACCCGCAAGGGAATTGGCATCGCCACCATCACCATCGACGTTAACCAGTACCAAGCCCCTCCCAAGGAGCCCAACACCTCCACCGACCTCTTCACCCACATCGACATCACCCAGTCTGCCTCTGGCTTAACAAGCACCCAAGAGAACCGCTGCCTCGACTTCAATGACCGTGAGCACTCAGACTGGATCTTTGGCAGGGTCAAGGGCCGCTCCAGGTTCGTCACTCTCGACCAGGTTGAGGACGACTTTCTCAAGCAGGGCTGGCTCGTCGAGGGCGATGGTCAGTTCGTTGAGAGTATCGCTGAGAGCGTCGACAATGGCTGGGTCGCTACCCAGATCTGGGGCTTTGAGGAGATCAAGGGTGAGCGCAGATATGTGAGGCACGTCTTGGTGACAAAGGGCAGCGAGAGAGTCACCGCCAAGCTCATCTACGATTACCAGGGTTAGAGATGGGTTTCTCTTGAGCCCTACCTAACCTAAGAGTAAACGACCGACAATGGGAATGCTGAGTTCATGTTCAACGATTCAAAAGATAGATTGCTCATGATACAAATATAATTGATTGACCAACACGAGGCCATCCTAAAACTGAATATTTGCAGCTATTGAACTACCTAGGCGAGAGTCATGCCACCAAGGTGTATTATACCTCAAATATTGCGCTATGTTGAAAGCAGCTTTCCTGCTGGGCGGGCTGTTATGAGCCGGCCGTAGTCTCCATGATGTTTAGGTCATTATTACCCCAACGCCCATCCATGATGCTGAAATCTCCGTTATTTTTGTTATCCTCGGCGTATATTCCCGTGGCCTCTCTTCCTCGTGATATTCAGCACTCTACCTCCACGATGCAGATCCATTATCAGTAAATCTTAACTAAAAATGGCACTCTACTCGGGTCTACGTTTCACAAACTCCTCAAGGTCCTGCACCGTGGCAACCCCCAGAACAAACCTCCGTTTCTCATCCGTAATAACAGCAAATTCTTCTTTCCATGGCCCATCAGGCACGCCGCCACGGTAGAAGTCCTCGAGCTCCTCAAGGGTAGTCTCCATGGTGATGACCTTGTACGTGCGGCCCTTGCGCTGGAAACGTGTCATGGCGGCCGAGAGCTGATCCTCAGGCTTGACCTTGCCTGAGTCGAGCAGAGACTGCAGATGCGGGATGGAGATGTAGCCTAGCAGCGCGCGGGTGTCGGCGTCGACGATCGTAAGGTGCGTGTAGTCGCGCTCAAAAGCAGACATGAGGGCGAGGGAAATGGCATCGGAGGGGTTGAGGGAGAGTGCGGCTGGAGGGTCGAGGTCTTCAACGGTGGCCTGATATTCATTAGCTACAATCTCAAAAGTAACGGGGCCCTCTATAGAATTTATATGTCCAGAGTCCGAGGCGCAAAGTGGTGTCATGAGCAAGGCACGACAAGAGAACTTACCCCACGATATCGAGAAGACCACTTTGTAACGAGGGGCTGTGTCGCACCCGACGTTGTGGTGGTAGCAGTAGCAGTAGCGGTAGCCATGATATATGTGAAAGCTGTTATCGTCGGTCCGAGACAATTCAAGAGGTGCTTTGCGTTAAGGTTGGCGCTGGTTGAAATGCCGGGGAGTTAGTTGAAGGGATCGCGGGTCAGATTTCTACGATGCAGTCAGGTGCTGGAGTCACGCAAAGGTTCTAAGATGGTGGGGCAGATTGGCAAAAACAGGAGCTTTTTTGTTAGTATCATGACATCCATCCAATGGTTAGTTCACTATGGAGCAAACCAAACAGTTCATTTACCATTGAGAGCATACTTAGGTCTCGCAATGATACTTAAAGTTCGCTGAGCTCATTCTCGAGTCAAATTTCCTGGATCTCTTGATTCAAGATCCTGAAGTGGATGACACCGGCGTAAACGGGCTTCTGCTTCACTTATTATATCACCCCTCATTGTCACAATGTACAACAGAAATAAATCATACACCGGATTTTAGCAATAAAAGGACTACTTACCTTGGTACTGACTACTAAACTAGGTACTAACTAACTTATCCCCACTACGCCGGGAACAAGCCCCATCTGCAGCCTATGGATCTTCCCGCCAGAGCTTCTTTACTTAATTAGTGCCAAGGACAAATATTCGCCCATGCTGATGGAAACATGCATGTTGTTGTGTATAAGCGCAAATGGTAACCAAAAATACAAGATATATCGCATTGGCAAGACAAAGGTCCAATAGGTACGATATGAGAAAAGGTAAGGTACCTACCTAGGTACCTATCAACTACTAACCTGGACGGCAAGCGTGATAAGCGTGATGTCACCACCCGCTTAAATACGCCTGCCACGAGCGTCATCCTCTTCCCGTCACTCACGGAATTGGAAGTCGTATGCACTACCTTAACTCCGTAGGATAACCTTAAGGCAAGGCGCTACACCAATCTACCTCGATAATTCCTGATTTCTTTCCGTCATCTTCTCCTGCAATATCTTCTTTCCCTCACCTCGAAGCAGTCCATCTGTTAGAGCTGGGAACGTCGTTTCAAGTAAGTTCAATCAAAGCATCCGCCTCTCCTGTGTCACACTCCATCAATAGACAGCGGCTCAGTCGGACAGATTATCTCCGCTGTAGCTCTTCTTGCGGCTTTTCCCTTATTTCTCTTCCTCTTTGTCAATTCCATCAGATCTCTACATGACACTTCTATCTAGAGTGGCCAATTGACCAGCTCCACTCTCAACTTACACGCATACCCTCACTAACACACCAGCAGAACCATCATCGCCTGTGTCGGACACAACAATGTCACCATTGCACCCGTCCAAGGACGCCCTTCAAGGCACCCTCTACAGCCCCCTTTTAGTAACAACACGCACTCCCTATGAAGCTCGTCCTGAACTGTTTCCCGCCCGATCTTCCGTCGTCGAGGATGCAAAGGGCAAAGCTAAGCAGCTAAGCGCTGAGGCAACCGCCGAGTTCGAAAAAGCGAGCGCAAAAGCCCAGGCTAAGGCTGGAAAGATTGAGCTGTATTCGGGTAAATACTATGCTGCCTGTACCTTCGGCGGCTTGATGGCTTGTGTAAGTGTCCAAATTGGCACTCAGATGTGAACATCCCATCGTTCAGCATCATCCTTCGACCAGAGATTTGTACTAACCTCATCTAGGGCCTCACTCACGCTGCTGTAACTCCCTTGGATCTCGTAAAGACCCGTAGACAAGTTGACTCCAAGCTCTACACGAGTAACTTCCAGGCCTGGGGCAAGATTTACCGTGCTGAGGGTGTTCGGGGTATCTTTACCGGGTGGAGTCCCACCCTCTTTGGCTACTCGGCCCAGGGAGCTTTCAAGTACGGTTGGTACGAATACTTCAAAAAGACTTACTCTGATATGGCCGGTCCCGAGGCCGCATACAAGTACAAGACCGGCTTGTATCTCGCTGCCTCTGCCTCAGCTGAGTTTCTTGCCGACATCGCTCTCTGCCCATTTGAAGCCGTCAAGGTTCGCATGCAAGGCTCGATTCCTAATCCATACACTGGAACAATTCAGGGCATCGGCGCCATTACAGGCAAGGAGGGAGTCGCCGGCCTGTACAAAGGTCTGTATCCGCTCTGGGGCCGCCAAATTCCCTACACAATGATGAAGTTCGCTTCGTTTGAAACCATTGTCGAGATGATCTACGACCGCCTGCCAGGCCAAAAGAGCGACTACGGCAAGGCTGCTCAGACCGGTGTCTCATTCACTGGTGGTTACCTGGCTGGTATCCTGTGTGCCATCGTCTCTCACCCCGCCGATGTCATGGTCAGCAAGTTGAATTCAAATCGTCAACCCGGAGAAGCTTTCGGTAGTGCCACGAGCAGGATATACAAGGATATTGGTTTCAGCGGTCTTTGGAATGGCCTCCCCGTGCGAATCGTCATGATCGGTACTCTCACTGGGCTTCAGTGGATGATCTATGTAAGCACCTCCTGCACAGTTTCAGTGGTGACGAGGTATACTTTCCGAGCTCTCTGCTAACGCAATGGATAGGACTACTTCAAGATATTTATGGGTCTTCCAACCACTGGTGGCGGTCCACCTCCAGTCAAGAAGCAGGAGTAAACCTAACCGGGCTGCCTTGGAAAAGTGTGTGCATGATGCTCTGTGCTGTGGGCTTTTAAGAGACTTTTTCGTGTGTGAATAGTTTTATGTTTGTCTCTGGTGGATTGAAAGCAGTATCAGTGCTGGTATTCCAATGGAACAAGTCATTTCCTATGAACAACTCAAGCCTCAAGCATAAACAATACGTTCTTAGAGAGGCATATCGCCGGGACAGTCGGCTCTATATGGAACGGCCCATCCATCCTGTGGAACACCTAGCTTATCTGTCACCAGCCATCCTAGTCTGTGTATGACTGAGGCTCGTAATATCCATACTGCAGAAGAAAATACGACACGCTGCAAGAGGCCATCTCCCCTGATGTTTATTTCTTGCATGGGGATCGGGCGGGTATCTGAAAGTCTGCAGCCGGACGCACTGAAAAATTGACTAGGGAGGCGACTCCAGGCTTTCCCGCTGCCAGGAAAGAAGTTTGTGCCATATTTCTGCATCTTGAGCTGGATACATATGGAAAGCTGACAGTACAATACTGCTTACTTACATCGGTGATCTATAAAACGGAGTCCAGAGCACAGTGATAATGCCGGGTCATCACCTCTCGCACTCATCAAAAAGGACAAAGGCTAACGAAAACTCTGGCTCCAAATTTGGATCGCGAGGTCAATAAACAAACACGCGTTTGACATTTAGTGCTTGAGATTGAGTTGGTATTTCCATATCAGTTGTAATAAGTGAATACCTACTTACCTAGGTACCTACGGGTAGTAGGCAGAGGCAGTCCCACAATGGAGGTGTCCAATGCCGTCATGGTACATGAGGTCGGGTGGGCACCGGGGGACGGTGCCGCTTGCTTTGTGTGCGTTGATGCAATGCGATGTGCGGCTGGTTGCGAACCTACATACCGTACAGAGCTAGCGCAACTGACGTTTGTTCCAGAACACTGCTCCCTTTGTCCAATATGGGTTTTGGGTAGCATCATCAAACATAAGTGTAGCAACCAGGTTCGCCGATGTCCCTCTCAGCCAGAGCAACCTACCTAACAAATATAATTTTCAACGTATCATGACGCAACTGATTTCATTCGCAGACACGGGCTGTCGAAGAATGCACACCAAATGCGAATATCTCGGACCCTGGTGCAGATGGGCGGCCGAGATGTATGGTTATCGTGCGTAGTAAGCCGTACCAACATTACAGTGAGCGAATATTTCAAAGTAATGTCAGACAAATTTCGAGAAGTCGGCTAGTAACAATTCCGGGACCGAGGAAACCGATCCACAAACAGCTAAGCACCCAGTCAACTTCATAGGCAATATGCAACTGATCAAGCGGTCGTGGACACCTGAACAAGTTAAATGCAGTCAAGAGACCATATGTTGCCTTTCTGCTTTGAACATTCAATGCACAAGAAGGCATATCAACAATAACGGACCGACTGGGCGGCGATCAAGAAGGGAGGGATCTCAAACTGATAGGATACCGTCACCGCGGTTGTGAACGAGGGGTCGAGTGATTGGTGACAGTCCAGTTGCGAGGTGGGTATGGGGGGATGTGCCGCATGGCAACCCCACATTCCCGAGTCTAACTAATGCTTCGAATGAGGGGTTGTTATAATTGGTTTGGCTTGGTGAACATTGTGTTTGGTTACGGATTTAATCACCGCAGCGGCCAGCGGGTGTATGATATGACGAAGTTTGACGGCTGCAGCCACAGTCGATATTAATTCATTTGACTGAAATTCTTTAGGTGAGTGACCAAGAGTGATCAAGTCAGGGAGCTAACCACCTGTCAGCCAGCTTCTATATTGGTTGGCATTGTTATATGCCAAGTAGCAGGGGTTTTGTCAGGGATGTATTTCACTGCAGTCCTCGCCTTTTGTTTTCTGTCCTTGGAGGATGGGAAGCACCTGCAATCAAGACTCTAAATAAAGAGCATGCTACCTTGCATAAGGCAACCTTTTTCTCGGATGGTATACGGAGTAAAGCGTGCTATTTCCACCAAACAGGACAGCTGTGCTAACAACCTAAGTTGAAGGCTAGGCATGACCACTCCAGGAACAAGACAGACATATCAACATGGCGTCGAACTTGAAGGGCAAGCCAAGGTCATTTTGACGAGATCAAGGTTGCTTTTGTCAGCGCCACTATAGAGTCCGAAAAATCTATCCGACTTGGCAGTGGTTGGTCCGTCTCGGCGTCCGGTGGTGGCAGAGTGCTAAATGCGCGACCAAATCGAACTCCTAATGCGTGCTCGGCTAAGTGATCCCAAAAGAAAGACAACGATCTCACCGCACAGGTGGGTTCTCAAGTTCTCGTCTAGAGCCGGGTTTGTAACCAATAAGTTATGGCGCCGTTCGTTGTTTATACCGCACCTACAGAAACAAGCTAGAGCAGTGCATGTTAGCGACAATGACATCCATGTTGACTCGCGAGTTGCTATGCCCCCTCTGGAGTTAAGAATTGTTTGTCGGTTGTGGTCAAAGGTAGCTGATACTGTTTTTGTCCCTACTTGTGCCGGTCACAGAGTTCTCGAACCTCAAAGCCGTTGGGGGAATAAGTTAGTGCAGGACGTACCGGGCACATGTGCGAGGGGTTTTCGGTGACCATTGCCGGGTGGCTGTTTAGATGTTCACTATCGATGCCAAATTAGTTGAAGACGAAGAATTTTCGCTTTGGCTGTTATCGTGGAAGGAGTTAATTTGCAGAACTAAAGGCAGGTCAATATCATTTGCATCGGCCTTGCCGTCAGCGGGCAGTTTTGAAGATTGGATGGGATGCAAGAGCCAAGGCAGGCGCTCCTCCGATGGAACATTACCTGCCTCTATCAACAATCAGTTTCTTTGAAACTGAGAGCACTTGGCCCGATCAACGCCCTGCCTACCTTACTAAGGTTTCTACCTACTAAGGTATCCGCAGGTCAGTATATATATATATATACTTGAATTGTCCGCAATGTCCATGGAATAAATACTCATAGCGTTTTGTCACTCCAAAGTATCAACCCAATGCCTGTTCCAAACCTCATACCCATGCCGATACTGGAGCTACAATACATTTTAGCCCTGGGTGCGTTTGGCTTAACCGTATCAGCCAATGGATCCCAGACATGGGGCCACCGTCTGGCGTCTATCAACCGTCCACACCACGTTTAATCTTGCGCCAGGCTTCGTACCCCAGTAACCTGGCAGGACCCTCCTTGACCATGATGTCGGTTGTCAACATCGTGCATGGTAGTCGATGTGTGTGAGGATTATTTTTATATGATCAGAAGTTCTTGGCAGAGGTAAGCTGCCACTCGCCAGACAGATAGAATAGAAGGCAGCTCGCTTCCTCGTGATGTAACAGGGAGAGGAGTTTAGCTCTTGCGCTCTGTTTCTGTTTCTGGTTCTTGTTCTGGGGTGGCAGTTTCTGGATCCACTAGAGAGGCACCATCATGAGAGCCTAGTGAGTTGGAGGGGGGCCATTGGGGGCTTCGGTGGTCTAGGCAAGCTGGGGTTGCGCGAGCTGGAGCCCTTTTCGTAGCTCGATGCAGGAGAGTCAAGTTCGAGTTGAGTCGAGTCAAGACGGCTACATTTCCGGCTATTGGATACTGTTGGAGGTATCGATTGATCCAATCGAGGAGGGGGATGACGACCATTATCGCCAATGCCGTTGAAATTGTGCGCCAAAGAGGAAATATCCGGACTGGCTTTGTCCACGGGCATTGTACGTACCGATAATCGAATTGTTTGTGCCGGCCGTGGAATATCCCATCATGACTTGTTCTGTGTCGTAGTGTACGGTTTATGTTATCCATGATCCAGAGCCCTTGAAGGAAATCCTAGAACCCAAGTATCTAGGAACTCACACGTTCCCAGTACCTACCATGTTGGGGCACAGCACCATCCAACCACGAGGTCACTGATCCATCCTTCTCCTTCTTCTCCTCAACCTGGGTCCAGGTCGCTTCTCCCCGGACTCGACCTCTACTGTACTAGGATATCCTCCCGCCACCCTTATCCTCCCCTGTCCTGACTGCGCCTGTCATCTTTCTACAGTTGGTAGCTCTCCTGCACCTGGTGCTGTTTTCATTCTACCATTTTGGCGACTTGACACGTCTCTTTTGCATCTCAAGCTGCCCTTGAAGTCATCTTTTGGTTCTATGCCAGCTTATTTACAGCCAAGACCATCGATTACTCGTCTCCGGTTCGGCTTTTAGATCAGCGCAGTATTCCGTCCGACGCTATCGCATCCACGCCACATATCCGCGCCTCGCTTTCCCCAGCCCAGGGCGCCAGCATCAGCGCCATATTCTATTCCTCGCTCACGACTCGGCAACTCTAAAACCGACTTGGCTTGCGATTTCTCATCTTTTCCCGCCTTGCGCGATTCTTGCGTTCTTGTCTGGCAATACGAAGCCATCCGCGCATGGTCTCTTGTTCCAATTGCGACTGTCATCGTTAAGGTGCTGCTGCCGCGCAGCTGTTGCGTTGCGTTGCGTTGCGTTGCGTTTCGTTGCGGGTCAGCCTTTTGATAGCGACTCTTGATCGGCTCACCCATCTACGGCCTTTCTACCGAATTGCTTGCTGCCCCTGACGACATCACGATATCGCCATGGCCGGCTTCTTCAACAAGATAAAGGGTTCTGGCA
Source organism: Fusarium austroafricanum (assembly GCA_012932025.1). Classification (NCBI taxonomy): domain Eukaryota; kingdom Fungi; phylum Ascomycota; class Sordariomycetes; order Hypocreales; family Nectriaceae; genus Fusarium; species Fusarium austroafricanum. The sequence continues at coordinate 57,021 of JAADJG010000154.1, forward strand.
CTGTATGTCTTGGAGTCGTTCCCCGCCCATTTCTTCATTGGACTGTCCCAGTTATATCAGCTCTCTTTCGCTTCAAGTTGCGCCAAGATTACTTCTCATGACTGACAAAATGCCTCTCGCTTTCTATTCATAGGCCACGACTACTACGCCCAACAAGCAAGATGCTATCGCAAAGAAGAAAGAGGAGCCTGTGCTCGATCTAACGCCACTCGAGAAGATGCTCCAAAATGCCGGCCCCCTTCGAGACGATGGTACCGATCGCTTCTTTGGCCTCGAGAATGTACGTCGAGCCCTACCTACATCCACCGCAAACCTTCTTACCTTTCCATCACCGTGAACTTATTTTCATCGCAAGAAACCAGGCTAATCTAAAAACAGTTTGGAAACACATGGTACGAAGCGTGTTAGCCATAACTTGACCGAGCTATTATGCTGACCTTTGGGATAGTTACTGTAACTCGATCGTCCAGGCTCTTTTCTACTCCGAGTCGTTTCGAAATAATGTCGTCAACTATCCATCAACCTCGCCCTCGGAGACAAATGGCAGTCGACCCAAGGTTCCCATCACCATCAGACCTCCGCCCGCTGACCCCGTCGAGAACTTGCCGAAGCAGAAGGGCCTAAGCACGTCTCAAGTTATCAAGCAGCGACAAGCCATGAATCAACAGTTACCTGGACAGGTCGGCGTTCGACCAGAGGACAAGCCTGATACGCCCGAATACAAGAAGAAACAAGCCATGATCAAAGGACCTATCCTGGAACTCGCGCGAGAAAACGCCACTTCTTATGGTATGAGTGAATGCACATTTACTGGACTCAAGGATATCTTTCTGGCACTCCTTGAAAGCAACACCCATACAGGAGTCCTCAGTCCACAGCGATTTCTTGAAATATTCAAACGCGACAACGAGATGTTCCGGAATTCAATGCACCAAGACGCTCATGAGTTCTATGGTCTAGTGTTGAACGATGTCATAAACAGCGTTGAGAGCACGGCTCGCCAGATGCAGTTGCAAGCGCCGGCTGACGGTCTCGACGGGTTGGCAACTTCAGTGGGACACGCTCTTGGATCGGCCATGGTGAACCATGTAGCTGGGTCAAGTTCCCCCGCAACAGGATGGGTTCATGACATTTTTGAAGGCGTTCTCACATCAGAAACCAAGTGTTTGACTTGCGAGACTGCTTCTCAACGCGATGAGACATTTCTTGATTTGTCCATCGATCTAGAGGAGCATTCATCCGTGACATCTTGCTTACGGAAATTTTCGGCCGAGGAGATGCTATGTGAGAGGAACAAGTTCCATTGCGATCACTGCGGTGGTCTCCAGGAGGCTGAAAAGAGAATGAAGGTGAAGCGATTACCAAAAATTCTGACCCTTCACTTAAAGCGATTCAAATATACCGAAGACTACAGCCGTTTGCAAAAACTCTTCCACAGGGTTGTATACCCTTACCATCTGCGAATGTTCAATACGACAGACAATGCCGAGGATCCGGATCGGCTGTATGAGCTCTATGCGGTAGTGGTTCATATTGGTGGTAATGCCTACCATGGCCACTACGTGTCCATCATCAAGGTCCCAGGTCGAGGATGGATTTTATTTGACGATGAGATGGTTGAGCCGGTGGACAAGAATTTTGTCCGCAACTTCTTTGGAGACAAGCCCGGGATGGCTACCGCATATGTTCTGTTCTACCAAGAAACGACGTTCGAAAAGGTGCGGGAAGAGCAGGAGAAGGAGGGCATGGAGGAGGTGAAACTCGCCAGCGAAGCTGCCAATCTCGCCCAGGAGAACGGAGACAAGCCCGACACAGTACCACTCAGACGACAAGCAACGCAGCCCATGTCACCCCTGAACCATCATGAATCGATGGCAAATCTGGCTCATGCCAGCACAGCACCAGCCATGCCTTCAGGTCCTCAGCCAGATCCTTCGCCTCCAACAGCTACCACCAATGGCCTGGACCGCGTCACTACCCAGAAAGAAGAAGTCAAGTCAAAAGAGGACAAGAAACGAGAGAAGAAGGAGCGCGAGGCTGCTGAGAAGGCCGAAAAACTTGCAGAAAAGGAGAGAGAAAAGCAAGCCAAGGTTGACGAAAAGAAACGGAGAGAAGACCATTACAAAGCAATACAGGCACGACGAAATGAGAATGATGAATTAGCCAGAGTCCTTGAGGCCAGCAAGAAGTCTGCGGCACAAGAGGAGGAAGTGAGAAAGAAGGAGAATGGGACACCTCAGAGCAATGGAATTCTCGACCGGACCAAACGGGGCAGTAAGTCGATGTCGAGGAAGAGTTTCTCTCTCTTTCACAAGGACAAATCAGGTGGACAAACCCCAGAGACCCCCAACGGCGATGCGAACGACAGACATGAGAAGCTCAAGGATCGGCTCAGCTTCAGCCTGGGTCGCAAAAAGAGCACGAATTTGCTTTCATAACCTCATCACGACCACACACTCACATACTTATAGCGTTTACATATGGGGGGAGAGGTGGTCCCGGATTGATTGTGTCATTGTGGCCATTGTGGTATTAGGGGTTTTGGCAGATGACAGGATACCCATGCACTTTGAATGAAGCTGTCATTACTTGAAACAAAAGCGCAACCAGGAGACGAAGCGTCACTAAAAAAAGGACTTAGCATTCGCATTTTTTTGGGAAATTTTTGTTACCCCAAACAGTCTCTTGGAAAAGGAGATCAAGTTTGTCATAGCCTTGTATCCGGTACAAAAGCGCCTAATTACAGAAGGGCACCAAGTAGAAGATGGGACATGAGGGCAGAGGCAGAGGGCAAGCTTATTTATTATAGTTCGAGAGAGCTTGCTTGCTCGGTTTTGGGCGAGTGCCAAGGGATAGAACCTCGGGCATGGCAGTTGTACAATACATACATAGGTAGTTGGAAGCCCGAGTCGGCTTAGACACACAGGCCTTTATGCGTCCAACTAGTTGGGTATACTTTGAATAAGACAAGCCGTCTAGAAAGCGGATTTGGGCAGGCAGACAGTGTCTTCAAGATGATGTGAATGCAATATTACCCTCGATGCCGTATCTTCAGATGATATCTCCTCTCTTCTCATCTTGTCTGGTTCCGAATCGTATCCATTTCAAGTATTAGGGCTTCCACGTATGGTTTCCCGTGATTCATTCCAACAACAAAGACTCCAGTTCCAAGATTACCCGGACTCCATTGATGCCTAGAAAAGTCTAACGTGTCCTCTTTTTATAACCGCGCCGTGTGTGTGTGTGTGTATGTGTGGGTGGGTGTATGATGTCTCGAATCAACCAAGTATGAGCTCGTAAAGGATAATGACGGAATTAACAAAGATCAGTGGCACTGTGATCATATTAGTTCCTCGTGTCGCAAGCAGCGCAGGGGTATCGTATTGCGATCGCGCCGCGTGGTCGGGGCGTTTAACATACTCCTCATGATGGTTCGAACGCTCGCGATGAGATTGATGATCTTGGCCTTGACACTGGCATCAGGACCAGCGCCGAATGCAGGATCATACGATGCGGGAGACAGGTTGACTGAGGTATAGTGTCAGATATAGAATGCGCAGATAGACAGAAGTTCAACGAGAGAGGAGTTCGTACTGCGCGCGAGAAAGCGATCTTCGGAAAGGACAGCGACGGCGTTGATGAGGAGGATACAAACTGGAAGCGAAGTTAGTAGATGCGCTTATAGAAGCAAAAAGAGGACTGTTACCGTAGAGAAAACTTCCAAAGAACCACATTTTGGGCGGCAGTGCTGAGGATTGAAGGGAAATAGAGAAGGGAGCTGCTTTGATTCAGAGTTGGCGATGATGTGTAACTATCTCGGCGACCTTGTAATCGGTTCCTTGTTTAGGTACCTAGGTACGTATCTTTTCCATGCCATGGTGGCTTAAACGACTGGGAGGGACGGGACAGCTGCTGCTCTGTGGCGGGGAATTTGTTAGGCCGATCCGACCTACGACCCCTAAAGAGGTAATAAGCTCAGGCGGGCCATTTCATTCATTCAAGTTGAATAAGAGAGCATGGAAAGAGAACATTTTTTCTTGGGAAAGGAATAAGAAATTGGGGTTGTATCTTGAGTTCCGTCTTCCTACAAACACTTCAGTGTTTCTCGTGTTTGTGTTTCTGCCCGGAAACAAGTTGTCAAGATCCCCAGAGCTTGAAGCTACCTTAGATACAGTAGTAGCTCGCTCTTCTACTGGGAGCTCATATTAACCAAGATGAAGACTTCAGGTATATTTCATCATCTCCCCTGTCGTAAGTATATAGCTAACGATTCTTAGATATACTCCTCACGTGTCTTCTCATCACCATCCCACTAGCTCACCTCCTCATATCTCCCTACACCAAAGTCGAGGAGTCCTTCAACATCCAAGCAGCCCACGACATCCTCCTCTACGGAACACCTACCAAAGACGTCTATGACCGTCTTTCTCACACCTATGACCACTTCACTTTTCCAGGGGCCGTACCCCGTACTTTTCTCGGCGCTGTGCTCCTCTCAGGGCTGGGGCAGCCTATTATTGCTCTTGTTGGCTTTCAGTATGCGCAGCTCGTAGTTCGAGGACTACTTGGTGCGGCGAATGTTGCTGCTCTTTTGACTTTCAAGTCCTGTCTGAAGAAAGCTTACGGACAAGGTGTTTCGGCTTGGTGGGTGGTTTTTATGGCGAGTCAGTTCCATATCAACTACTATGCCTCGCGGACATTGCCAAACATGTATGCCTTTGGCCTAAGTAAGTTGTACGACTCACAACTCGCCCACAGAACATCGGCTCACAGGAACTAGCTACACTTGCCTCCGCATTCCTCCTCCCTCAGCCTTCACGTCAGCTCTCCGCTGCCCGCCAGAAACAAGCCATCGCTCTCCTGGTCATCGCAGCAGCCATCTTCCGCTCTGAAGTTGCAGTTCTTCTCAGCGCCACAGGTCTCTACCTGCTCCTGACGGGCCGCATCAGCCTACGGTCCTTGATCCTCACCTTTCTCGGCTCATTTGTCGCTTCACTTCTCATTTCAGTGCCAATCGACTCGTACTTTTGGCAGAAGCCTCTCTGGCCTGAGCTTTGGGGCTTCTATTTCAATGCCATCCTTGGATCTTCGTCCGAATGGGGCGTTTCTCCATGGCACTATTACTTTACCTCAGCACTCCCCAAGCTGTTGCTTAATCCTTTCGTGCCGGCATTGGCCGTCTTTGCGTTGCTGCAGCCTGGTACATCACGGGGTACACAAGCTCTGCTGCTCCCCAACCTGCTCTTTGTTGCCATTTATTCGGCCCAACCGCATAAAGAGGCTCGCTTCATCTTTTATGTCGTTCCATCTCTAACTGCTGCTGCAGCTCTTGGTGCTAACTATCTCTCCTCACGCGTCTCCAAGTCTATCATCTACCGTGGTGTATCCGGAATCATTGCCCTGTCCGTCCTCGCTAGCTTCGCAGGCAGCACTCTCATGCTGCTTTTTTCTTCCCTTAACTATCCTGGCGGTGATGCACTCCAACAACTCTCCTCCATCACTCTTGATGATCCTACTCCCGTCATCGACGTTCACGCCGATGTACTGACTTGCATGACTGGACTCACGTTATTTGGACAGAAACCATCTGGTTATCCTATTGCCTTCCCCATAACCCCCGACTCTGGTTCCAAAGCCCCTATCCTCAGCTTTGACAAGACGGAAAAGGGAGACCAACTCTACTGGCCGCGGTTCTGGGAGCGCTTCGACTATGCCCTTGCTGAAAACCCACGCAAGGTGCTGGGAGGATGGCAGGTCATAGGAGTGGTGACAGGCTATGACGGCATTGAGATCCTTAAGCCAGGCTCCTCACCTTCAGGAGAAGATGGTGAAGGGGGGACAATTGGTGGTGAGAAGATCCTCGGACTGGGCGCTCGCGTCGCCACTCTCAGAAATTTGGTCAGGGGCTATACAGGCGGCTGGTGGGTTGGACCTCGAATGTCACCCCGAATCCGAATCTTGAGACGTGATAGCTAGATATATAGACTACTCATATCACAAATTCAATAGTCAGTCATTTCAAGACTATACCTTGTAATACTACATCAGCTAATTTTGTAATGCCTATCATAGCGTATAAACAATGCGTGCGTGCTTGCGCAGACTCCCCCATGCCATCCATGACCCCTGAAAGAAGAGAATCCATCATCCCAATTCCCAACAGTCGCAACAAAGTATAATATGTAAGCCTCCAGACAGACAGACAAGCCGGTTATCAGTGTCTCCTTAATTTCCCCATAGCCCAACGCCATGTACTGCCTTGCCTTGCCTCGCCATCTTCAGTCCAATGTCTTTTCCAACCCCAATCCCAACCCCAATCACATCATACAAAGAGCCTGGAATATAGAGAGCAAAACCCGCACCCAAGCAAAAGACAAGTTTCCCATCCAAAAGTTCCATCGCGTCCTACCATCCCTTAACTTTAAAAGTAAAAAGCGTTCTGTTCAACCTCTTCCGGTCGTGTTCTTCATGTCGCGTGGGTGATTATAGCATATATAAGTACTCAAGTTATGTTCCGATGAACCAGCCGTGTAAATCAAATCACACTTCTTGCTCCGTGTCGCTTCCCTCTTCAGTATCGGGATCGTCGTCGTCGTCTTCGTCTTCGTCTTCGTCTTCTTCTCCTTCGCTGCTTGAGGGGCTGGGAAGAGCGCCATACTTCCTCCTGTATCGCTCTAGTTCTCTCCTCTGGGCTACGAACATGTCCAAAATCGCAGTCATTGGACCCTGGAGATCTTCAAGTTCCTTAATAGGGCCATTGCCTTTAGCAAGATGGCGCATCGCTAGTGTTGAGATACAAGTCTAATGTTGTTAACGGAATACATGTCATGCACACATCAGGTCAAACTTACCTCTATCCTGCTCACTTGGTGCTCCAAGAAGTTCAACAAGAAGCGATCCGTCACCTCGCCTCCACGTTGCTTGATCCTCTCAAGTAGCTCTGTCTCAGGTGGCTGCAGGCCCGGAGCCTCATTGCCTTCCAGTGAGCTGCAAAGCATCTCAAGGCGCAAGCTTATTCGCCAAAGAGTCCAAATTGCTTCTGGGTCGATACTAAGCTCAGCTCCGGGTGCAAGGACGGCTGGCTTATCGCCTCCTTCATCCTTCCTCTCATGCTGTAGGTGGAATTCAATACGTCCAGCCAGAGCATGAGGGTAGAGAGAGTACACAACTTCAGGGTTTTCCAGGCCCTTCAACTTCTTCTCACCCATCTCCTTAACCTCAAAGCCCTGAGAGGTGAGAGATCTCAAATCTTTTCGAATGGCGCTAGCATACGTCTCGTCGTCAAATGTATCCTCAGAGCCAGAAGCATTGCCCCGATCTGTATCTTGATAATTCTCCAAGCATCGCTGTATCTCTGAGATGAAGTCGGTCGAGACTGTAATTTGTCCACCATCTGCTACGGCAGAAATTCGTGCCGCCTTGTTCACCATGGGTCCGAAGTAGTCCATTCGTCGTGTAACGGGATCCGTCTCACTCACACAGTCACCAAAATGAATACCCATTCGCACTGATAGACCCTTGAAGATAAGACTGTTGTCCTTGTCATACACAGGTTGGCATGACACCGAGTTCAAGACCTCTGATGGCCAGCTCACATCGAGAAGCTGCATCTGAACTGCAAACGTCCATAAAAGTGCCGACGTCGCTGTCGGGAAGGATACCATAAAAGCATCACCTTCAGTCTTGACTTCATAGCCACCGATTCGTCTCAATTGTCGACGCATGACCTCGTTGTGAAGTTTGATAGCTGATCTCATGGCACTGGGGTACATCTCCCAAAGGGTCGTTGAGTTCTTGATATCAGTGAATACAATCGACACGTTACCAGTAGGTGCAGGAATCTCTGCCTCGAGTCGATTGAGGGACGAATCAAGAACGTCGCCCTTGGTCCTTCGACCCCTCCTGGTATTAAGGACCTGAGCGTCGTCGGGGATACCAGATGGATAAAGCGACATACTAGCGCCGCGGTGAAGTCTGGATCGCTCAACTCGTCGCTTGAGATCAGCAACACTAATCATCATGACCATAATCTTGCCTGAGGCGCCATATGCGATAGCCAGGTCACGAAGCTTCTGGGCCGCTCGCATGAGATCTTGTCTCTCAGCCCTCGCAATATCCGTCACCAAACCAGGAGACAAGTACTCCCATAGTTCGCCGGTTGCAATCAGAATAATGTCGTCCTGCTCTCGGATAGTCATGTTGCTGACGTAGGGTGCCGCTTGTACAGCTGGCATCAGATCGACGTACCCAAACGCACGCGAAACCTGCAGCAAATCGTTCAATCTTCCGTTGCGAGAAACCCATCCACCGGCTTCGCGGACACGCGATCGTTCGTTCGGCTCGGCAGGATCGTGCTTGCGGGTCAGCATCTTATGAGTGCCATCGGTTTGAATCACCATCGCCTGTGCATCTCCAACGTTTGCAACATATAGTTCTGTGCTTTGGAGGTAAACAACAGTTGCGACACCGCCCGAGTTGAGGTCCTCCTTGGTGAGTATCACAGGCTGGCCAGAGCCCCTATGCGTCTTAAGTGGCCGCTCTTCCGATTGCTGGATAGCGATGGTAACCAGGTCCTTGTTGAGCTGTAAGAACGAGCGCCGCAGCGCATCAACCGGCGTCTCGTTTGACCGTGTCTTCAACTGCTTCAGCTCACCAGCAAAGATGTGACCAAAATTCTCGTGGAGATACTTGGCGATCTTGGATCCACCGCTGGACAAAGCCTGTCCGTCAAACAGTCCCAAGAGCATCTCGGTTTCTGAAGAGTTAAATCTTGGTACCACCAGATCGACGGTTGACAAGTGTTCATGCTTGCCAAGAGTATCGGCCATACCATAAGGCAGGTGGCCAGCGAGTGATCCAGACGTACGAACACGTCTGTCCTCGCTCTGGTCGGGGATACTGGGCTGAGTGAGAGTGACATCCATCAGTCCCAGGATGCGTAGGTTGAGCAGACGGCTGAAGTCCGTATACTCCTCACGATTAACAGCGCCAGGTCCAAGCGGACCTGTAGCTGTCTGTTTGATCTCCAGGCGCTTGTTACCAGATAAATTGAGATATCTCAAGTTCGGGTTGAGATTCCAATTCCAATCATAGGGCACGTTGGAAATATTGTATTTCAGGTAATTACTGCCACAATCGAGAACAGCAAGGTTCTTGGCCCGTGAAATATCGGCTGGCAGATTGGTAAACCTGTTGCCGTTGATGTAGAGTGCCTGAAGCAAACTAGATTCCTCCAGGTCATCGGCAGGTAGTGTCGTGAGTGCGTTTCCGGAAAGGTAGAGCTCAACTAGTTGGGGCCAGTTCTTGATCGATCTCTGGGGCATGTCGCTGATCTCGTCGTTGTAAGATAAGTTGAGTACTCGAAGCTCCGCGAGCAAAGTGATCTGGTCAAAGACATCGTCATCAAGTCGATTGTCGGCCAAGTGGAGGTTTCTCAAGGATCCGGCAAACGTGTTGTTGAGTCTTGACGACATCCCGGAATCTTTGCGTGGGTTGACTGTTTGCGTAGGGGCCGATGGCGTTGCTGATCTAGAGACGACTGATGTCTTACGACCACCCTTCCCATAGACAGACACGACAGAGCTCTTACGATCGCCAGCGTTAAGGGGAGACGGTCCGACACTGAGAAGCGTACTCGAATTTTGGCTCGGCCTTCGATCATCAGACAACTCTTCAGAGCTTGCTGTGGCAGACAGAGTTCCGAGAGGAGCAGCTCTTCCGTTCACAGGAGGAGGTGCCGGCTGTGATTCCTCTCCTGGTATCCGTGGTGCTCTGGAAGCCGGCTTGGGGAAGTGTTCCAGAACGTTTGAAGAAGCATTGAAAGTCTCCAGTCGATTTGCCCACCACAGTTCCATGGGCAGCTTCGAGATGTTGTTTCCTCGAACATTGAGCACTCTCAGTTCAGTCAGACATCCAATCTGGGCCGGTAGCTCTCCCACAGAATTGTTGGCAATGCTGAAATGTTCGAGTCTACTCAAGGTTCCAATTTCTTGCGGCAACGAAACGAAGTAATTCTTATCAAGAATCAAGTGCTCGAGGTTGACCATATTTGCGAATGACGAGTCGATACTGGCTAACTGAGCGTTCGAGAGATTCAGTGTCTTGAGCGTAGGCACAGGGGCCACAATCTCGAATTTGTTCAGGGGGTTTGAGTTCAATTTGAGTTGTCGAAGGGACTCAAACTGTCCAACAAAAGCAGAGACGCAGTTGTGATCAGCGGAAAGGATCTCGAGTTTCGGAAGTTCCGATATGATATCGATGCTTGAGATACCGTTATACTTGATGTCAAGTTCACGCAGACTAACGAGTTGCCCAAATGACGATGGAACAGCATGCGTTAGCCTGTTGTTAGTTATCAACAACTTCTCTAGGTTCTTTAAGCCGCCAATCTCATGAGGAATCGTTGCAATGGCGTTGAAACTCAGATCCAGATCAACTAAACTTGGTAGATTGCATAGGAATGTCGGAAACTTGTCGATGAAGTTGGAAGAGATATTGAGAGAACGAAGTGATTGGTATGCTCCAAAGTAAGAGGGCAAGTGCTTAAGTCGGTTGTTGGCGAGGTTCATCTTTAGCATCCCTGTTAGAGAGTTGAGTTCCGCATGCTCCAACTGCTCGAGCCGGTTATTGGCAACATCCAAGAAGGTCAATCTGTTCGCTCGACTCAAACTGGGTGGAAGTTTCCTAGCTTCGTTGTTGTTAAATTTGATATCTCGAAGATGTTTGCAAGACTGTATGAAATCTCGAGGAACATCGAGTGACAGGTTCCTCGAAAGGTTGAGAGCAATAATCTCCATAGCTTTTGAGTACAGTGATATAGGTATTGTGATGAGGTTGCGACCAGAGAGGTCAACATAGTTGAGTTTTTGAGCCCTAGCCAGGCCCATGTCGGTAGTTTTGGCATGAAAATCGCTTTCCCTAGCAGACAAAAACATGAATCTGCAGAGGTAACTGTTGTCCTCACGCCCGAGATCCTCGATTCTATCCTTTTCCTCATAACCAACCTGTTGCAGGAGGCGCTTCTGCATGAGCAATGGCCGCTCAGGGGGGGTCAAAACCCTAATAAGATCATGCTTCTTCATGATAATATGGTAGTTCTCCAGTCCATCAACTACATAAGTCTTCTTAATGACTTGTGAGATAACATCCGTAACGTTGGAGTCCAGAGGCATGGAATGCGTGGAGAAAGTTCCATCTGAACGAAAAATTCGAATACAGTATGGCGAGGCCTTTTCCTCCGGGCGAGGCGGGCTACCAATCTCGTCAAGCTCAGGACCATGATAAGAGTTGTCTTCTGTGTTACGTCTTACTGCCCAACTATCTGGAGCGTCCCAACGGCCCTTCGGTGCTGTCGAGATAATGGAGTCATGGCGCTCGGGTTCGACAGGGTTAACAAAGCTAGTGTCCATCGGTGTAAGTGGAGGAGGTTTCGTGAGAATACCTTCCATGTCATTCAAATTGGTGTCGAGATGGTACATGTTATTAGGATCGTTACGATCGGTCGGGCCAATTGCATCGTCAACATAGTCTTGGGGCCGATGAGTCCGTCCCTTCTTGGCAAAAGGAAACTTATTGTTGAAGGTTGCTCCACGTTGTCCCGTAACTGGTCGCATATCGGGCACGTCGCTCGTCTCACCAGGGCCAAAGGTCCCCGAGAATGGTAACGTAGTAGTTGATACATCACTGGGCCGGTGCAGGTCGGGCTTGGAGGTCTTTGGCTGCAGAGACCTTGTCGATTGAGGCAGATCACGAAGTCGAGCAATATCGTCCTTTTCTTTGTGATGCCTTCTAAGCCGACCAAAGATTCCGCGTTTACCATGGTGGTGGCCAGGTGAGGTTTGTCCATCAACTTGGGAAGATTTTGTGCTCCAAGTCATTCCTGCGCTTCTAGTACTAGGCGTTGGGCTTTGCCCTCTGGATCTCGTTGAGTACAGGGCGCTGCTGCCCCCGCGATCGCGCGGCATTTGCGTGCCAATTGCTGTGTCGTCTCTACTCATTGTCGGCCGGAGTGTCCGGGGATCATCGTTACTCTTGTGGTGTCGGTGATGGCCAGGTAGGTGGACGATGGAGTGACCAGACCTCGAAGATGACGATGTCTTTGGGGGGATTTGTGAGGAACCATCACCCACATATCGCTCTCGATCAGGTCCGGTCATGATGTCTCGGACAGGAGCTTCGCCATATCGAGCAATGTCCTATAAGATCGGTGTCAGTGAACCAGCTGCACTGGCGAGAATGTTTCGAGTGAGATTATAGCTGCATTGAGTCGGGCACTAAAAACAAACCAAGGGAGAACTTCGGAGAGGAATGTGTCGATCATGGACCAGGCTGGGGGGCATTGGGTAGTCAGGGTAATAAGACAGAGGCTAGTGTTGTACGTACACTGTTGTCCTGGTATAGAAAAGGGACCACCTCTGGTGCAGGAACTGGTGTTCTCGGTCTCGAAGATGATGGTGAAGCATCGCGAGTGTGATCAGTAGCATTGGAATAGTTGCGATCTCTATGTGTGGGGCGGCTGTGACTATAAGAGCGTCCACGCTGGTCCTTACCCGCCAGCGAAGTGGGTAGGCTGCCATCCGAGCTATCGCGCCCAGGGAATTCTTCGCCAAAGAAGCCCTGAAGCTTGCGAAAACCTCCTCTAGTTATACTAGTTTTGCTGCCTTGGCTGCTCGCGGTGAGGATACTGGCAGCGGATGGGCGTCTGCCGTCAAAGTATGAAGCATCGGGGGCATCGTGTTGCGAAGGGTGTGAAGGATACTGATGTTGATGCTGCTGGCGGTTACTAATCTGATGACCTGGTGAAAGTTGGGAGGCGAGGGAGAGGTTATCGCTTGAGTCGTTGAAGAAGCTGGTCGGCATGTTGGAAGAGTGCGTAGGGGAACCAGACTGGTTCATCCAAGGTGCTATTTGAGGGCTCGCGCCGCCAGTGGGCGGAATCTGTTGAATCTGGGGGACTCGGGAGGTTTCGAGAACGGCGAGCTCACGTCGATAATTGGTGAGGTCGCTCATGCGACGGTCTTTGGGATGAGCATTGGCGCCGGCGCGAGGAGCGAAGTTTGTGGCGGTTGGTGAGAGCTGAGGCTCATCCTTGAAGGAAGACCTGTAAGACGCGGGAAACCGTTTAGCTGGCTGGTGGGAGGCGAGATGAACGGCGACGGGGCGGGAGATGGCAGCAGGGGATCGGGAGACGGGAGACGGCATGCTATCATAATCATAGGTAACAAGAACTCACCACGGGTTGCTCAATGAAGCATTGCCATCAGCACCAAGACGAGAAGCAGGAGTAGGTTGATGGCGAGGCGTAGAGGAGAATATGGAGGTATTAGAGGTAGTAGCAGCAGCAACAGCAGGGGAAGCTGTCGCAACAGGAGCAGCGGCAGAGGATGATGGAGTTGGTGTTAGAGTATCAACGTTAGGTGCCGGATTGGGAGTAGGCGAGTGAGTGGGAATGGGAGTGGAGATAGCAGAAGCGGAAGCGGGAGCGGGAGTAGTGGAGGCAGCCGAGGGCGATTGCGATTGCGATGGTGACGAGGACCTCACAATGACTGTAGAGAATGTACTACTCTCGGCGCTTGCGCTATTGCTGTTACTGTTGCTTTTTCTGCTGCTGCTGTCGCCGCCTTGAGTTTTGCTTTTGTTAGAGCTCGTGATGGAGCCCATGCGATTGACGGGCTCATTCCTGGTCATTGTCGCCAGGGCGTGGATGGCGTTGATAGCAGGGCCCTAGACCATAGGGATAATATGGTTAGGGTCCGGATGAGGACAGGACAGGCGATAGACACGGGGCAGCTAAGCATAAGCATACACGGTGGAGAGCAAGAGCCAAGAGAACAGACAGAAACCGGTCAGTTCAGTTAAGCCAGTCCAAATCCCGTTGACTTTGAATATGGAGTCTAATGAATGATAGACGGGTTCGTGTGCAAATCGTGACTGTGAGCGGTGGGGGTGAACGGACGTCTAAAGCTACTAAGGTGGGTGAGATTGGTAGATCCTGTGTAGCTAGAGACATAGACGGAAAGGTGAGAGGTATGTAGGTGTATATATAAGGATGAGATGCAACGAAATGAGGTATCCTAGGTAAGGTACGGAGGATACCGAATACGTAGTAGTTGAGTTCACGTCATGTCTACCCAGGTAGAAACAAGAGGCGGGCGTATGAGGCTGATGTACTGTTCCTGTTCCTGGCGATATCCGGATAAGAGGATGAAAAGAGAAGAGATATATGTGTTGGAGAAGTCAACCTGATCTGGGCAAGTAACAAAGAGCGTGTCCGATGAGACGGTAACAGGCTATTGCACGGAATACAGTATCAGGCTCAATAAAGGTGCACCACCACTACCTCGGACAGGCAAAGAGGCCTGGAGAATGCAGTAGAGAGTGCCAGTGGTCGCCAAAGATGGAACTAGTGGTCGACAATGCTGGCTGCTTTGGTCATTTGGCGCTTCGTTCACCCGGGGTAGAGTGACCAGGGTCTGTCCGTGTTCTGTGTGTGCTTCTGCTGCGTCTGGTCGTTTCTTATCCATGCCCGTTGATTGTTGGCTGCTGGCTCCAAGGTAATTCCACATTCTTCATGAATCTCCCTCGCTGGATTCAGGCGTCCAGGGCAGTGTCCACTAAACCACTGTTTCTGTCCTCTGAAGAAGAAGCTAACGACTGTAAGCCTGCCGGTCAAGGTCAGGGTACCCGCTGGACACACCCGCATCAAGATTCAGGTGTACCTGAGTCCCCTGTTTGTAGTGGGTAGGTTCCATTAGGTACCTAGTAGTTGGTTGTTGTTGTTGTTGTTGTTGATGTCGTTGATGCTGTTGTATGAGGTTTGAATAAAGACTACGTTTTAAAAACTCTGTTATTTTATCAGACAAATTATTTTTTCCAGTTTAATTGATTGCTTACCTGAGGCGAGGCATATTTGATTTAGGGGAAAGGTAAATGCTATGCCTTTGGTTTGTCCAATATCCTGCAGCAAAGACAAAACGCCTGGTGGTTAATATGCCCAGCGGGCAAATCAACGCCGAGTACGGTACGGATACGGAAATAAGTACGTACTCAATCTCATGTACCTTCAGGTAGCGCCATCTGATTGCGATCTCATCTGCACCTAAGTTCCATGAATAAGATACGGAAATGGCATTGCACGTACCACTCGCTCGTTACAGTCCAAATTGGATTTGATAGTTTGTGAGCTGAACTTGCTTTGCCCGTTGCCAGCAGCGAATCCTAATCTTCAGGACACACACATGCACGCCAACCACCTACCTATCTATCTTCTATTCAAAGAGTTCAAGACAAGCTTCAGCTATAGGCTGCGTGCTAGCAATACAAGCCCTGCACATGATTGACCTTCTCAATCTCGCAACATCATCCACAATTAAACAAAGAGCTCTACATGCTATCCTTTGTGCCTAGCAAAGAATTATAGGACTCCGGCTGCAGTCGCTTGTTACATAGCTAGTGGCAAATGACAACAAACAAGGCCCATGCTTCAATCGTCTCTTCTAGGGTCTTTGGGGGCCATGGTTGCTTTTTCTTATTTCTTTTTGGGGTTCCTTTGTTAGCAGACCTCTTTCACGTGGGACGACAGCGTATGTTGGTTATCGACTCAGCTGTAACGTTGAGTTTTGTGTGACACGAGAGGTTCATTCATCCTGCGTGCTGGGTATGCCGACGCTGTATAACATGATTGTTTTTGGAATGGATTGCTACCACGGATAGAATGCAGCTGGACAATCTACCATCATTAACTAAGCCCAGAAGACTGAAGTGAAATAAGCTATGGTTGGAGATAGGTTAAAATGCCCCATGGCTCAAACAGGCCTCGCCATCTCTTCGTGATCGATTGGTCTAAACAAGAGAACTGTGGTTTAATTATAGTATCATCGTGAAACCACCAAATACTCGCGTACTTGGTCTGTAACGTTGATAGTGTCCTCTTCCTACTTCATTTGGCACAAATCATCGATTCCTCGTGTGTGTCTAGTGAAAACACATCATGGCAATGGTAGCAATTGTTTCCTTGCTGTATTCTTGGGGGATTTGTGGGATTCTTTGTATATATGTCCCTGTAGCGGCTGTTCAAATGTAGGTAGCGTAGGTACCTGTAAACGGCCTACACGGATTCCGATTACTAACCGAGTTCGGGCTTTGAGTCTTTGCATACCTTGCTAGGTACTTAACCCACCTAAATCACCGCAATTCAATATTGAACGACGGCAAACTCCTATTTGGATTTGAAAGTAATATTCCCACGACAAGGTCGGACAGTGCGGGTTTGGTTGAAATCAAAGTGGAGCCTGAGCTGGTTTATATATTCTGCATCTCTAGCCTTACTTTACTGCAGATTAGGTACCTAGACTACTGGGCTAAGCATATTTCCGTAATTCTTCAAGCGCCTATTTTGTAATTTATGCCAATGCCTATTTTATTTTAAAAGAAAGACAGAGAGAACTTGGATACTATGGATCTTGGGTAGTAGAATGTATTTGTAATTACGTGCGTTTAACGCCCTGTAGGTGGATAGGCTTGGCCGGAACCATTAGTGCGCGTCATATTGTGCTTAGTCTTAAACATCAAAAATCGGCTTCTAACCAAATCGTATCTCTTCTACGAAGCTCTGGTGTCCTATTACAATTAGAGATAGCAAGCCCATATGATAAGAACACACCATGCTTTGGTTGGAAAACTTGGTATTGCAGATCTCGTATCGCACTGCACATGTAAATATCTCACCAACCAACGAACAATTTACCCTGGAGAGGGGCAAATCAGTCAATTTACTATCGATCCACAGAAACTCTCCGGGAATTACTCCGTGAGGCCTATTATATAGAATAGCAACTACCACTGCTAGCCTCTCAGTCGTTTCACTGTGAGTAGTCTTACGGCATAACTATAACAGACCAGGGCGCTGTGTGACAATACTTGAGAACTTCCCCGCAATCTCTGTTGTATCAGAGACTCATTATTGAACTCTCAGGTGCAAGTCGGCATCTGAGCACCCGATATCTTACACCGACACTACTGGGTTTCCTTGTTGAGATATTCACGAAGCGCACGGTGTTTCTGACGAAAAGTGGCTTAATTTGGTTCATCGTGAGTTCATGCCTGATCACGAGCAGCCGCTCTCACGTGCAGAGAGACTCTGTGTTGGAGGTGTATATAACTAACAGCCCATAGACGATACCGCATTATTGTCACACAGATCCAGCATCGACCTAGCCAGCAGTAATTATGGGTAGCTCGGGTCAGAACCTAAGAGCTTGGTGGAAGGAGAGTTCGGTGTACCAAGTATACCCTGCTTCTTATCAAGACTCCACTGGTTCCGGCGTTGGAGATCTCAAGGGCATTATATCCCGAGTTGACTACCTCAAAGATCTGGGTGTCGATACCGTATGGCTTTCACCCATTTTTAGGAGTCCCCAAGTTGATATGGTCTGTTGTCTCCTCCAAGCTGAGATAGGTAAATATATACTGACTATAATATTGCAGGGGTATGATATCAGTGACTATTATACCATCGACCCTCCTTATGGTGATGTCTCAGACGTCGATGTGCTTAAGGACAAACTCCATGAACGAGGCATGAAACTAGTTCTTGATCTAGTTATGAACCACACCAGCGACCAACACGAGTGGTTCAAAGAGTCTCGCAAGTCCAAAGACAATCCCTATCGTGATTGGTATATCTGGAAACCTGCGAAGTACGATGCAGATGGAAACAGACACCCTCCCAACAACTGGGATGCTCATTTCCAAGGCAAGTATGCTCTAGCCTGTGATATTGAGCATTAAATTGATACAGCCCCAGGAAGTGCATGGGAGTACGATGCAACCACAGATGAATACTACCTTTGTCTCTTCTGCAAGCAACAGCCAGATCTCAACTGGGAGAACCCTGCAGTCAGGAAGCAGGTACACGAGGTCATGCGCTTCTGGCTTGACCGAGGCGCTGATGGTTTCCGCATGGATGTTATCAACTTTGTCAGTAAGGATCAGGCATTCCCTGATTCTGACAAGACTGTCCTTCGTGGCCACGAGTACTATGCCTGCGGCCCTAGATGCCACGAATTCCTCAAAGAGATTGGAACCATTCTCCAAGAGTATGACGCTTTTAGTGTAGGTGAGATGCCTTGCGTTCACGATGAGCGTGAGTTGATCAAGGCTGTCCATGGTGATCACGGGGAGCTGAGTATGATTTTTCACTTTGAGCTGTAAGTCGACCTTTCCATAAGGAGTCCTTTCTTCAGTTGCTGATCATCAAATAGGATGGACCTCGACCATGGTGTTGGCGGCAAGTTCACACCTAGATCCTGGAATCTCTCAGAGCTCAAAGCCACCACCCTCAAGTGGCAGAAGTTCATGTACGACAACGAGGGCTGGAACGCTCTATACTTGGAGAATCACGACCAGCCACGAGCGGTCAGCCGTTTTGTCCACGATGACCCTGAGCACCGCGTTGCCAGTGCAAAGCTGATCGCCATGTTCCTTGGCTTCCAGTCAGGTACCCCTTTCATTTATCAAGGTCAGGAGATTGGCATGACCAACATTCCTAAAGACTGGGACTTGGAAGAGTACAAAGACCTTGACTGCCTTCGACACTGGGAGTAAGTCAGACGATACTGAGTTGACAGGCATATCACACTGACAGCCCCTACAGTCTTCACAAGAACGACGATGTTACAGCTCGTAACTCCTATAAGGTCGAATACCAGAAGAAATCTCGCGACAACGCTCGCACTCCCATGCAGTGGGATGCAAGCCCCAATGGAGGCTTTACAACTGCGGATGTTAAACCTTGGATGCGAGTCAACGACAACTACAAAGAGGTCAACGTAGCATCCCAAACGTCAAACTCCAACTCTGTGTACAGCTGCTACCGCAAAGTGCTGCAGAAGCGAAAGGAATTCGTGGATATCTTCGTGTATGGCAACTTTCAGCTCGTGGATGAGTCTAACGAGAAGATATTTGCCTACTCACGACGGGCTGACAATGGGAACACCGCTCTCATCGTGTGCAACTTCACGACCGATGCTGTTGACTGGACTTTGCCGGGCAAGGCTCGAGAGGTTCTAGTCAGCCCTACTGGGAGAACACTGGATGGTGTGAACAGCGGTGACATCAAGCTGGCACCTTGCGAGGCTTTTGCGGTCCTGCTCGCGTAAAAAGAGTTAGATATCTAGATAGGATAGAAATACAACTCAACGCCAGCCACAAAAATTGCGAAAGGGCGGGATTTGCTAGTTAGTGGCAGAGTTAAAGTAGAAACTCCAAGACTCTATCACGACAGGGTCTCTGATGTCTATGCACATACAGACTTGTAGCAAGACGAAGGAGTGCATTCTCATTACCCAGCGGTTGGTATCGGCCGGGTATCTATTCATACAAGACACATAAACCACTCCTTGTCCGACTCTATTCTTGTAGATTTGTCCATAACGCCTACGCTCTAATCCTGTCGTCCCTTTAGTAATCGCTTGGTAACCTTGTCCTTCTCGATAATGTAAACATGGGCACCCCAGCCGGAAAGGGCATCACGGTCGACAGCGTTGAGCAAGGACTGAGAGATGGTCTCAAAAAGGGCATCGGGCTCCTATGAGATTATTGTCAGCGTTTCGTCCACGGATAGAACAATAGCTGCACCCAAACAGGACATGGCTGCTTGTCAAGCATTGTGAATACGTACCAGATCAGGCTCCCAAAGACCCTCACACATGCCAAAGAGCTGCTCCGAAGCGGTACCAGAGACAATGAAGTCCTTGGCAAAATCGATGCAGCCAATGCTGTCGAAGCCACAGATAAAAGGCTTGCCAGTCTTGGGGTCAAGCCCAGCAACGACAGGAGACACAAAGTAAGGTCCGAAGCGGCGTTCGTAGAGAGACGAAGAGACAAGGTTGGCAAAGGTTCGAGGGGCGATGGAGCGTTCCTCACGCAGGCGATACATGTTAACTTTGTAGCGGAAGAGGTCGCTCACGGTGTTGACGTCGGTGGCCAGGCCAGTCAGACCGAGGAAGACATCGCCGTACTGGAAGATCTTGGGGAAGTTGTTGGATACGGTAAGAGCCTGGAGTCCGAGGCGGAGATCACATGCGATAGCGACACAGTCCTTTCCGACCATGGCGACACAGGCGCCGCCATCTATGAGGGATGGGGGGTTAGCTTTGTATGAACATTGGGATGGCGACGGAGGACGGAGGACGGAGGACGGAGACTAACTTATCGAGAAGGGAGACGACTGTTAATTGAGTTATACGGTTAGCGTTCTGGTAACAAAAGAGGTTGACTGGATTAAGGTCAACGCACCATGATGACTTCTTAAAGATAGATGGGTAGATGCGAGGTCGACAATCGACGTCAACCAGCGACCGTCTTATCGACAGAGAACTGAGAAGGAGGCAAGCGCCGATTAGTTAAATGAAGCCACGGGTTTGGCAGTCGCTAATTCGTATCGTATCGTCGCGTCGTGGGTTGTTAAAGCGGTTGACGTGAAGTAGATGGTGTGCGAGATGGACAGTTGAAGCTCCCGTCACTGGACTGGAGCTACAGAGGGTACAGTGCAATGAGGTTGCTGCTAAGGTCCGTGGTACGTATAGGCGGGCTGCAAGGCAAACACGGTCTGGCGCGGCCGGGAAGAGGTAGGTCCACGTCTGCTGGAGCAGCCTACAAGCTGTGGCGTCTGAGGCTCAGTAGCTTGAATTACATAAGCTGGAGTTGCATATTCGCAGTTGAGAATGAGAGGTCGCTTTGGCAAAAAAAAAAAAAAAAAAGAAAAAATAGATTGTATTTAACATGCTATGATTGGTGATTCACGGTCTCTTCTGCCTTATTCATTGCTGGGCTGGTGTAAACCACTTAAGCTCAAGATGTGGCTGTCGAGCTTGACATCTGATCTTTGGCATTTCCAAACTGTTGTTCCAAGTTGTTGAAACTAGAAGAAGCTATAGGGAGTGTAGATACCAACCTGGTAACATACCTACCACCTAGGTAGGGAGGCAGATAGTATGTACTAATGTATTAATTATTAACCTAAGTACCTTAACCTTAGTACTAAGCTTGCCGAAGCTTCTCGTACCTCACGGACCTAAGAAAAAGATATGATTTTGTTCCATACCTAGGTAGTTGCCAAAGCATTCATAATTCGTGGCTGCCTGCTTGAGCTGTCCAATTCCAGAGGGATCGATCTAGGTACCTTATCCAACCCCGCTGCCTGGCACCCACTCACTATTATTCGCTTACATCACCGCCTATCAAACTCAGCCTCTCCGCGATCGTCATTTACCTATCGAATATATTGTCTCGTAGCCTGAGCTTTGAAACCACACTCTTTATATCTTTTTGCATCGACCTATCCAGATACTATGGCGACCAACGTCGTGGTGATAGCCACCGACCTACGTCGAGCTACTATCAAAGTCAATCCTGGGACCTACCTGATTGATGTTTTAGAGGAAGCTTGTAGAAGACTCAATCTCTCAAGCGACAAATATCTTGTCAAGTAAGCTCGGGCTTTCGATCTACTGTCCTTCAACCATCCACTGACGACAGTTTCTTGCAGACACCGACAAAGAACAATCGACTTATCGGTCCCCTTCCGCACTTCTGGTCTTACTCCCGGCGCAAAGCTCGAGCTTGTCCAAAAGTCAAAAACACCCTCCGCCATTCAAGTCGGCCTTCAAGTTCCCCCTCCAGAGGGTCGCGAGATTCCTGGTGGTCGTTTGGTTCAGAAATTCCCTAGCGATCTCACCATTTGGAAGGTTCTTCGTCAATTCGAGAGTGGTGAGGCCAGCAATGGGAGAAACATCAATATCACGGGTCGTGGGATCGCGCAGATGAGCGGCGACTCAGGGAGTGGCAGCGGACAACTTTACTACGAATCACCAGTTCTCAACATAATGGGACGAGAGTTATCATCTTTCACCGATTTTCAGAAGACATTGTCGCAGCTCGGATACAATTCCGGAAGTGTTCTGATCAGGTTGACCTACCGACAAACAGAAAAAACGCTATACGATGCGATGACGGAGATTGGCCAATTCTTCAAAGATACAGGAGATGAAGAACAAAAGGTGGAAGAGCCAGCAGCAAGTGTAGAGCCTGCGCCAGCAGAAGAGACACAGAAACAGGAGGAACAAGCGCCCCAGGAAACAGCAGACTCGAAGACAGACCAAGCCCAGGATCCAGTTCTCACCCAAGAAGAAGTCGAAGAACCCAAACCTGCTATGGAAGATAATATGGACATCGACTCTTCTGGAACCAATGATCCCCTGGCGCCTGTCAACGTCTTCCTTGCTCCTTCAGGGTCAACACCTGCTGCAGCCTTGGCCCCTACTACTGACGCCGATTTTGCTCCTACAATCGCTCATGCGCAGCTTCATCAAGCTCGTCTACAGGAAGACTCGAGGAATAAACGATTGCTCTCAGATCGAGAACTGGAAGAGAAGGCTGCAGTCGAAGCCGCCAGAATCAACGCTATCAGGTCAGTTCTGGTCAAAGTTCGATTTCCAGACAATACAAGTAGCGATTGGGAACTCAACCCAATTCACACAGGCCAATTCCTATATGATGCTGTTCGGCACGTCATGGCTCACAATGGCCAGCCTTTCCACCTTGTCCTCCCTGGAACAAAGATTGTGATCAAAGACGATCCTAGCCCCAGCAACGGATTGATCAAGGCATATAAATTGTCGGGGCGCACCCTTATCAACTTGGTCTGGGACAATACTGTGCCACCAACTGTACGGAAAGAGCCATTCCTCAAGGCCAACATTGCTCAACAGGGTCGGCAAGTTAAGGTACCAGAGCCCATTACTTCCAATGAGAAGGACGAAGATATACCTGCCGCTCAGCCTGCAGAAACAGAGAAGGGTGAGAGCTCAGGAGAGAAGATTGGCAAGAAGATACCCAAGTGGCTCAAGCTGGGCAAGAAATAGACGATATAACACTTGAAACCAGTGACGGACTATGCATTATATGATCATTGGCGGCGTTGGTATTAGGTAGGCTTTTATTCGTACTGTCAGCGCATGGCAGCGAGGTTCATAGGCTAGGAATATCAAGTTTTATCCAAGCAAATCAGGACATCACACAACTCAGCGACAACATTACTGTCACACAAAACTTAGTAGGAACGTGGCTTGATCATTACGCCATAACTCTCTTAAAGTGTTGGTATTCCGGTGAGCCGCAGCTAAATCCCTGCCACGGAGCATCAAAGCCGTTGATTTTTAATCGATCAAATCGTGACCACGCCAATCCATGCGAACCCCATTTCGGTGCCCGATTCCCAAAAATCAGATCAAGACGGTTTGATTTAGTGGCCAGTACGGCGGGCCTCGGCGATGACGCGCTGGAGCTCATCGACCTTTGCCTTGGCACGGCCGAAGGTACCGAGCTGTGATATGAGTTAGTATGTATATCGCAGGTTGGTTTCGGTGTCGTGGTTCGACGTACTCTCTTCTTGGCGAGCTTACGGGCACGCTTGTCCTTGGAGTTGCGGAGCAACTCAATGACTCGGCGCTCGTAGGGGGCAAGGCTGTGGAAGTTGGCGGTTAGCAAAGTTTAAGCACAACTTGAGATGAATCCTCCGTAGTCGGCAAGATCCATTACAGGCAGTGAGAAAAGCGTCCATGGTAGCGCATATATCCAAAGCCATCCATCGTCCACATCTCTAAGTAGAGATTATTGACTTACCCAGCAACCTCCTTGACGACCTCACGGACGAAAGCGGTGCGCTTGCTCAGGTGACCCTTGGTTCGGGAGACACGGGGCTTGACGACACGGGGAGTGGTTTTCTGTAATATCGGCGACAAATGTCAGCGTCCATCGTCTGCTAGTTGGGTGGTTGTCGAGCCCTCATCCGTCGCGAAGGCGAAGACAAAGCAGAGATCCTCCACGAGGTGAGACTGCGACAGAAAGACGTACGTGACCCTTGTTGAGGCCAACGGCCAGGCCAGATCGAGCGGTTTCGGCAGCCATTGTTGTTGCTGGATGGGTTAGTCGAACGTGAGGTGACGAGAATATTTCCAACACAACAAGATCAAGAAGGAGGGGACCTGAATAGAAACTTTTGCCAAAAGCTGTGGGTCACGTGCCGAAGGGTCAAGCGATTTTTTTGTGCGCTGCGCCTAAGTGAATACCTACGCTTAAGTGGAGTGCTTGAGACAGGATGTGGATGCCAAGGTGAGGCTCATCAATAACAACCTAAGAACGTGTCTTAAACAGAATGAAGCTGGTATTAAGAGTTTATTAGTTTCTAATATGAAATACAAAAATATCATTCAGTTTCTCATGAGAAGAGATGACATCGAAGAACTCTCAGCTTGTACCCAATGCCATCTGATGAAGCAGCTCTTCAAGACGACGAAAACCCAGAAACCCGTTTTCAATAATCAAGGTCAACTCTGTCGCCAGAAGAAGAAAAAAAAAACCATCTTCCATGTAGGCACGGTGGACCTGAATGCCTCCAACCATCCTACAAAGGATCTCTGCCATTACAATCGACAGCTAGCTGAGTTCAAGGGCGCGGCCTCTAATCCTATCTTGCTTTTGCCAAACCGAAACGCGTACACGCAACCACCAGAAGTAGAAAGGTCATCTAGTCATCCATCGCTTCTCAGTCCAGTCATTTTGCATGATGCAATCATGTTTCTATTATTGTATCACAGCCTCCCGTACTTCGGTAATCAAGAATAACTCAACATTCTGAAACTCTACTGTTAACAAATGAGTTGTCCATGGAAGTCCACAATAATAAACCTCCGAGGCTCCGACCAAGCAAACATGAAACGAGATCGGCATCCAATCGACTGCACCGCACCGCACCTCCTGAATTGACGAATCCTTGGCTCCGATCCTGTCAAGTCAATGTCTCCTTGTGGATGCAGAAGGATCAGCCAGTGTAATTGTATTGCACGGCAAGACTGGGCAGTAAACTGTAGAGCAGGCCCGATTTAATGGGCTGCCAGGCGTGTTCGGTAAGGAGAGGAGGAACCGGCCATGACAATAGTGACTTTGACATTGTCTTCTTCATATGGCATTGCTGATAGACTTACAAACTGACTAGGTGTCACCTCTCGACTTGAAAATCTGCTCTTCTACGACATCATATCCCATTGTAAACTTACCTCTAATAATCGTCTTCACATGATCTCACTTGTGTACCAAGTACGCACGTTAAGTATCCTCACAATGCATCTTGGACTCCTCGTTCTTACTGTTTTACCCACCACCTGAGCTGCACATCTCTACGCAGTTTCCCAAAGCCTGTCTCTCCTTGAGGCCAGCGCTGAAGACAGTGACTGCACGCTCCCCGATACCTACCGCATCTGCAACTTCAAGGCCGAGTCTAAAGACAGCTGCAAGACACTTAGTGGCTTTGACTTTCTCTTCCTTGATGAGGGTACCGAGTTGATGACTCCCTGCCATAAGAACTCCTCGTGAAAGCCCATAACTGGCCTGGGAGGCGCAGATCGATTTGCGTGTGGCAATAGCGCTGCTGAGCTTTTGTGGGATGATGATACCCACAAGCTCTGGATGGTGGAGAAGGGTTACCAACAGGAGGATGGGCAATTGTTTACTTCACAAAGTCAATAATGATGGATATTAACAACGGCTCCTATAGAACATCACCATATGAAGCCAGCGGAAGCATCATGCTCAACATCAAGTGTGGCAGAACTGGCAACTGCTCAAGCAATTAGAAAGATCAGAAGTCGACTTTCACTAGCCTCCAACCCGTGAGGCAGGCACCCCCATCTTAGAGGATCTGATCTGAACGATGTGAAGGATCTTGTGATCTTGAGTTGGGCAGGATCCGCTTGGGAGTCAGGTGCAGGCATGAGTTTGACGATGACACAAACAAAAGACTGAGAATAATGGCTTAGGAATAGAATAAAGAATAGAGATATCAGACAAGAAGTCGACTTGGACTAAAACGATGGATAGCATCATAATTTTAAGGTGATTTGATATACCTAAGGTACCTAGGTATTCAGGAACCAAAGCCAACTGCCGCCTCCAGCTGTAGTATGGGTTGATGATTGACGAGAAGTGGGTTCACAATCCGGGGTAGGATATGTTCACCAGCCAATCACAGATCTCCCACCCAGCTCTAAACGCCGAACAACAAGTGATACCTCTTGACACACATTATTTAGCAGACTAAACAAGTTCCGCCAGCTCCAGTCATGGCACCGTATGACCTCAACAGTTTGAGTATCCGTAGTACTCACGAGACCTGCCAACCCTGATCTTGACCTCTTCACTTGTTCAAATCCTGTCACCGTTGTCTGTTGAGACTAAATTAAACCGATTCCCAACCCCCCCAAAAAGGACAACTTCCATCATGCATTACTGCCTTTCCTTCTCTCCGCCCTCCCTCAGTTCGAATTACATCTGATTTATTTGAACGCAGTTCTATGCGGCATGGGGCTAAGGACTTGGAACATTTTTCAATGGATTGAACAATTTACATCTTGATGAACGCGAATTTACGATTAGGACCATACACAAACACAATTCGCCATGCGGCTCAAACCCACCAATGTGCTGAGGATGTTGGCTCTCCAGATGGTTCTCGTCACCTCATGCCTCGCTTTCAACAATCCACTCTCATCACTAAGACATAATAACAAAAGTCCCGACCCAAAACCCAACGGTATATCAGTATCTCTTTTCGCAACTCTGGAACGCCTATCGCGTCTTGTTGACATCTCCTATTGTATTGGCACCACAGGAGTAAGGAAGCCCTTCGACTGCGTATCCCGCTGCAACGATTTCCCCAGCCTGGCTCTCGTCAGCACCTGGAACACAGGTCCTCTGCTTAGCGACAGCTGCGGATATATCGCTGTAGATCATGGTGTGAGGCAGCGCGGAGACAATGACGCTTATACAGCTGCTGAGCCTGCTATCGTGGTAGCTTTCCGTGGGACCTACAGCATCGCCAATACGATTGTCGACTTGAGTACTGTCCCACAAGAGTATGTCCCGTATCCATCTCCTGATACTGGCGAGGGGGAACCGCCCGAAGAACCAGAGCATAAATGCACAAACTGTACAGTGCATATGGGATTTCTTCAGTCGTGGAAGAACGCTCGACGTCTCGTCCTTCCACAGCTGAGGCAGCTGAGATTGCAATATCCTTCCTATCCCGTCCAACTTGTCGGCCATAGCCTAGGAGGCTCTGTTGCCTGCCTTGCGGCATTGGAACTCAAAGTATCGCTAGGATGGCAGGACGTCATAGTCACCACATTTGGCGAGCCCCGTGTTGGGAATGAAGGACTCGCTCGTTTCGTCGATCAAGTCTTCCATCTAGATGCCCAGAAGGACCCGGAGGACCGCGAATACAGACGTGTCACACACAAAGAAGACCCCGTGCCCCTACTTCCCCTGGGTGAATGGGGTTATAAGTCTCATGCAGGCGAGGTCTACATCGCGAAACAGGAGCTCAGCCCTTCCGAGGCTGATATTTTCATGTGTGTCGGCGACGACGACCCGAAATGCATATCAGGGGCAGATGGCTCATTATGGATGATGATACGCCACTTGTTCCATGCCAAAGGCCTTCTGATGACCTCAGACAAGTTGGCAGAGCTGAATGGATTTCCTTCAAGGTTCAAGCTGTGGCAACTTCTATTTGCACATCGGGACTATTTTTGGAGACTTGGCCTTTGTGTGCCAGGAGGGGATCCCGCCGACTGGGGAAGAGGGCCATACCAGGGTCCTGAGGCTGAGGATCTATAAGTTGATATTCACTGCTAAAGTTGCCCGGCGTTATAGGAAAAGCCTACCTAGTTCTGGATGCCTTGTATATATACGTACTTTACAAGTTGATAGCGAATACTGCGCATGAGTGAACAAAGGTCGATAAACTTATGATAATAGTTTGAGATATAAACAACCCAGCAGAGGCGAGTTTGAGGGACATCCTCTGATTCAGATTCATAGAAGACATTAGTGGTCGTGCAATAGTTAATCAGTATACTCCCTTCAGAATCCTACGATTCTCCAGTTGCCAACTTACGGCCCCGGCCACTCCCGCAGCGACCACGGGCTAGACCGAACGGAAAGCTCCACCAAACCAAGTTGAGCCAGGATTATTCGAAGCATAGGTTAAGTGATAAAGAAGGGTCTTGGATTAGGAGAAGTCCCTGAAGGAGGGGTTCACCCGTGAGAAGCATGCCATCTGGATCAAAACCTGGCCCATCATATCAACATGCTTGCTTAACATAGATTATACCTCGTACGAAAGTATCACGAAACAAGACGAGACAAGACAATGAAAAAAAAATCATATCACCTGCTGAGTTGTCTGTACTGTATGAGGCAAAACCGGTTTCCATGGCTCTGGTGGAACGTGGGCTTCGGATAATTGCAGATGGGTCCGTGGGGTCAGAGAGAAAACCGTTCAATTTAGCAAATGGTTTGTTGAGCAACACAGCAAATGTTGTCCCCAGATTGTACTGAGCAGAAAGAAGGATCCATTCACAGCAAAGTACTACTGTAATAAATTAGTTGACGACTACAGCTGCACTTAGAAACTAATATTCTTTGAAACAAGCCAGGATACCGACAAACCCTAACCAGGTAAACAGTTCCCGCATCCAGGTCCATGGATTTCTGGCCAAGGATGAAAGTCGAGGCGTGCGATATGACATGGGCGGGGAGGGGTCCCAAGCGGATTGAGAGCATCCAGTGTCAGTCACAAGGCAGGGGTTTCGACCCGTCGAAAGCGAGATGGGCAGATCTCGAGATTCGATGCAGCCCAGCCAGGCCAGCAAAGAATATTCATAACCCTGACAAATTGAAAGAGATAGTCAGGGCTCTGCTTCTTGGCTGCACTTGACCTTTAATGTTGGGAAGTTGAGGTTGCGCGGTACGCTTGATTCAAGTTTCAGAGAGCCAGTTAGGCCTTGGTTTGATACAGATATCGCAGCAGACGTCTCAGTGTCAGGACTAGGGCCACAAAGCCCAGACGGTATCGATGGTTGGGTTTGATGAGCTCTGCAAACGCTGGAGTGGGCGGTTAACATCAGGCGGACGATCTCAGGAAATGAGTTCATCTCGTACAAAGCTCGCTCGACCTGTAATTCATTAAAGCATGTGTTGTGTGCGGCTAAGCTCTGAGAGTCTATCAAGACGCATGAATGGCCGGTTGCCTAACTAGGTACTAGCTGGCAGCAGACAGGAGCAGATTACAGCCGGTGCAAAGCCTCTCGGATCTCAGTCATAATTCGTGGTGAGAGATGCGCGCTGCCGTTTGTGGTGGGCATGGAGATAACCCAAGACAAGAGTCCAATGGGACTCATTTTCTCAGCCCCAACGAGGCTGACTTATGATAATGATGCAGAGACAACAAGCATTGTGTGATTTCCGTGAGGGAAAACAGCTGGCGGGTCGAGGATACTAGGTAGGTAGGTAATAAACATGTGCATATTACTTCTTTCCCCTGTGAACTCAACCAAGTAAAGGGGTCGGGTCTGCCTGTCTGATCTGTCTGTCGTAAATGAACTGGAGGAGGGATTGGCGTCGGGTGCCAGGGCCAAGCACCAAAACAAAGCCTGGAACTGTTTCGTTTGGTGGAAGAGGGGTGAAGTCAATGGAAGGGGGCTCACCCATCTCTATCGTCACTTTTTGACGCTCACGTGGCTATCTGTGCTTTCCAGGTTGTTTACAACTGGCAGCCTGGGGCCTGGGTTACCTTAAGGTACCTAAGTTTCTAACAACATAATGCACTTGACAGTGCAATTTAGATGAGGCGGGCAGCTATAGTGCCCTTGGTTTCGTCTGAACTTTTCAACGGGGATATGTTCCGCTCAACGGGGAGATCATATCGGTTCCCCTTTTTTTCACCTCTGCTCTAGTTAATGGCACTGTCGGTTGTCTTGAAACGATCCATTCATTATGAGAGCGGTGACTGGGTTGTGGTGCACTAAGGCAGATATGCGGGTTAATAGCTACTTGGGTCTCTCCAAAGAAGCGGGAGTCTAAGAGACCAATGGAACTCCTAGCTGCAAGGCGACCCTGGATTGGGCGGGCCAGGCTGTTTGTTAGGCGATGCCCCCCCCTAGAACCCAGAACGAGCTGCCCGCTGCGCAGGGCGCGCTGGCACTGGGGCTGGGGCTGGGGCTGTCTGGCGCTGCCAAAATTCAATGCACAAAATACGTACCTGCTCACTCAACGCCTGACCCGCCTGAAGCCCATGGAGTCCAGTCCAGTCCAGTCCAGTTACCTTACCTTTGCTCATCCCTCTCTGCGCGCCCCCCAACTCTCAACCTCAAAAATTCAATCTCACTCAACCTTCTTTTCCGTTACGACCACTTCCTCTTTTCTATCAAAACAATACCCAGCATCTTCCACAATGGCCACCGAGGTATGTATTCTCCCTGCTGATTTATCTCTCCTCACGAGAGGTGTTATGTCCTTTTTCCCTCGGCCTTCTCTCCCGCCGAAGCCCGCACAACCCCTCAATCGAAGCCCAACATGGATGGACTGTGACAACACCATGAGGTTTCTCGTCGATAGTTCGCGATTCATGACCTTCAACTTTCGGTTATGCGGCTCGCGACTCCCAACAGTACCTCTCTTTCGTATTGTCTCAGGCGGTCGTCCTCGTTTCCCCCTCCTTGCTCATCTCTCCCCATCCCTATCTCCCTATCCAATGTGGTTTCGATGCTGACTCTTGTGGTGCGATAGCGTGAAAGGTTTGTCCAGATTATTCCTCCCGGCTCTCTTCCGACGCTATCGGCGCCCTGTCATTGTTTTGGATTGTCCAGCTCGTTCAGGAATCAGAACCCCTTCGAAGGAGGTCGTATCGCTGACATCGTACGTGTTACTTTACTATAGCAAGACCTTCCTGGCCCGCCTCTGCGAGCAGGCCGAGCGCTACGATGAGATGGTCACCTACATGAAGGAGGTGGCTAAGCTTGGTGGCGAGCTCACCGTTGACGAGCGTAACCTTCTCAGCGTTGCCTACAAGAACGTTGTCGGCACCCGACGTGCCTCGTGGCGCATCATCTCCTCGATCGAGCAGAAGGAGGAATCTAAGGGCTCCGACAAGCACGTCTCCACTATCAAGGACTACCGCAACAAGATTGAGACCGAGCTCGAGAAGGTCTGCCAGGATGTTCTCGATGTTCTGGACGACTTCCTCATCCCCAACGCCGCCACTGGCGAGTCCAAGGTCTTCTACCACAAGATGTGCGTTTTTATCTTCCCCGCCTCTGGCCTTAGGCCCCTCGTCTATCCGCCTTTTTTGTGCTCTGCACCCATTCTGCCCCATGCGTAGTTTTTCCGAAAATTACAGTGCACTCACTCCAAATCGTTTTTGTTCTCGAGAAGCTGACCAAGTGTCGTTCCGATCAATAGGAAGGGTGACTACCACCGTTACCTCGCCGAGTTCGCCTCTGGCGAGAAGCGCAAGGGCGCTGCTACCGCTGCCCACGATGCTTACAAGGTAAGGCTAGACTGAACCAAAATACCCCCACCACCGTCACATGCCGCAAGATCCGGGCCGCTGGTGCCCCTCGCTGACAAGTTGTGCCCAACCACAGAGCGCTACCGATGTCGCCCAGACTGAGCTCACTCCCACTCACCCCATCCGTCTGGGTCTTGCTCTCAACTTCTCCGTCTTCTACTATGAGATCTTGAACTCCCCCGACCGTGCTTGCCACCTCGCGAAGCAGGCCTTCGACGATGCTATTGCCGAGCTCGACTCCCTGTCTGAGGAGTCCTACCGCGACAGCACCCTCATCATGCAGCTCCTCCGCGACAACCTCACCCTCTGGACCTCCAGCGACAGCGCTGAGGGCGAGACTGCTGGTGCTGCCGATGCTCCCAAGAAGGAGGAGGGCGAGGCTGCCAAGCCCGCTGAGCCTGCTGCCGCTGAGGAGCCTGCGCCCGCTGCTGCCTCCTAAATCTGTCAATAATCCCCCTCGATACCACATGCGTCTCGGCATATAGGAACCGAGACGTGTTCTTGCCCCGGTTACACTTGTCTGCCCCCGGACACACGGATAGCTGGGCCTGTCTTGGGCGGGCTGGATGATAGTACGAGGCTTATTCTTTTTGCGCAGTGCGTTGCTTTTTTTCCATGGCGATGGGGAGGGAGGAATCATAAGGGTCTGGTTCTGGCAAGGGAGAGTGTACGGCGTGGAATCTTTCGTCTCGTTCGTCCGTCGGACTTTGAAGAAAGGAAGGAAAAATCAGCCGCCAGCATTTGATTGGTGACGGTGCTTTGTTTTTCTCTCTTTTTACCTGGCAGATAAATCGCAGAGTTCCCCCCTCTTTCACACATTTATCCTTGGTCTACTTTCCGCACCTAGCATTTGTGTACCTCTCATTTCCCGTCTTGTTGGTCATCAAGAACGTGGACAGGGCTTAGCCCGTCTTGATGGATCGTCACGAAGAAGGCTTTCTCATGTTACCGCTTTTTCCCCTTGTCTTATGTCTTTATGTTTCCGTTTATGTCTATTGGCTCGTTCTCAAACGTGGCCCTGAAGAGAGACAATGGAGAGATGAATTGTTTCCTGTTGTTTCTAAACAAAGACTTACCCCAAAAATTAAACCCTCTATATTCATGTTCACGGGTACTGGGAGAAATGGTGGTTTAAGCCGCCTCATGGCTTTTCCGATCTGAAGCCTCTCTGAGTCACTACTGGTGACATTTGTTCTCCCGACATTTTTCTGATGTTTAACTATTGAGTGGTCTCGGGTTTATATCTCGTCTTTGCTGATGAGGACCATTTCCTGTTGGACTTATTTGACGTTTGCAGAGTTTAAGGTCGAACGGAACAAGCGTCGAATGTAACAGTCTCATTGCACCCAAGATTAGAAAGATTGGTTTGCACGTGCATGCTTGACTACGTGCGCAGAACTGTCTGTCAAGGGCATTGATTAATGAAGAATAAATACTATATCATGACACATGTCGACATGGCCCCGGCTGCCTATTAAGAAGTAGTGCTGGCCCCGGGTCTTTCGTAAGAAAATGAGAGACTGATTCTCCGTAGCGATTGTTGATGATGCGTCAGTTAGCGAGGTGGTCACCGTTCCTCGGTGCGACGGTTGAGTAACCTGGCTGCCCTAGCCAACCTTTCCTGCTTCTCTTTCAGACCATTTCCCTGCTCGCTGTCTCTCTCTAGAATTCCACCCTCTTCCTCCACGTCGTCTCCTCTAGGTGTCCTGTTCTCGAGTCCACGGTACATAGCCGTACGGCCATCAGGAGGTAGCTCGGCAGCAGCAGCGGCCATATTTGCGGCGGCGCGTCTCTTGGGCCCAAAACGCCAGCTGATGCGCTTCCAAAGACTCCGCGGTCTGGAGCCAGCAGGTGATGGAGGCGTAGCGAGCGAGGTATCCGGATCGGTATCTGGGGTCGCAGCAGATGAAGAAGATAGCGATGATGATACGGATGGAGCCGTGGGAAGGTGGAGGGCGGAAGCGACTTCGGTGCGCCAGATATGAATGCGCTCTTGCTTTGCCGGAGGCATGAGGGGATTGATCTTGGCTCGGTGGTCTGTATG
Source organism: Fusarium austroafricanum (assembly GCA_012932025.1). Lineage (NCBI taxonomy): Eukaryota > Fungi > Ascomycota > Sordariomycetes > Hypocreales > Nectriaceae > Fusarium > Fusarium austroafricanum. The sequence continues at coordinate 90,530 of JAADJG010000154.1, forward strand.
ATCGGCCATGGTTGGTTCTGTTGTTTGTCGAGTGTGGTTAAGGGTAGTGTTGATGTTGCTCTACAGAGCAATTGATCTCCTTGACCGTCGTAAAAATTGGCGGCTGGGGATCCGTAGCGAGATGTTGGATTATGACGCTCAAGGTCGTATCGTGTGATATTAATCCGAGTCCAGTCGGAGTCGTGGAGTTCTCTTCGCGGTCAATGGATTGGATTATTCCTCGTAATAATCGATGAGGAGAAAGGTCAAAATCAATTCCTCATGAACACTCTTTATTCTGCGTTATCCAGCAGTGACTGGACTGACTCATGTACAAATCGTACGAAATCGTACTATTAAAGGGTCTGAGCGTCTTGGGTCTGGGGGTATTATCTCGAAGCAAGACCGGATGAGGCTCAATAGTGACGATCTGTGATGGCATTCCCAGATACCAAGAAGAAAAAGCAAAGAAGGGCCAAGATTCTCTTTGGTGAGAAGAAAAAGGGAGAAATTGCGTTCAAGGTTTAAATAAGAAGAGGCAAGGCGAGGTTAAGGTAAATTCGGTTCGACGATGATTGGAGCTAAGCAATAACGGACCGGGGACGATCTCTTTGGTTTGTTTGATGGGGGCAGGTTCTGAAGCGCGGGCCAGGGTATGATTAGAGTGAGTAGGTAATAGATTGTATAGTAGGTTTTGGTTTATGGTTTCGTTTTTGAGTAGTAGGTAGGTATTTGGTATTGGAATTGAGGGTATTCCAAGTCAAGGACAGGAGAGCATTAAAGGTGGAGAGGAGAGAAAGAGAAAAGGTAGAGAGTAGCGGGTTCAAATGCAAGGTCAAGGTTGTGATCTGATAGATAAATGATCAACATTGGTCTAGATCACTCAAGGTCAAGGTCTCGTGCTCACGACAGGGAAGGAGACGGGAACTGGTTATGAACATTGAAGGTTGAACTTACCTAGGCATGGACGGGCCCAGCAACTAGCACTAACATGCAGGGCACGGTGTGCTGCAGCCTCAGTTATGCAAGTGCTGGACGCACTGTAAATTCAGTTGAGTTCATTTCAACTGAAGTCTCGTAAGGTGTGAGGACAGCAGAAAGTGGCCTCAGTTGCCAGTAGAAGTTATCTACGGGTACTGTAGTGATGAAAGGTTTGTACCGGTAGAGACTGTAGAGTGCCTCTGATAAAACATCCAGATCAGCAGCCTTAAGCCAATATCCACCCGCCATCATCTTCGATAATTCTTTCATCGGAGGTGTCCTCTGCGGGCTGGTCATAAGGCATGTACACAAAATCCCTCCACCTCACCTCTCCAGGGTAGTAATCACAACTTACGTGCACCTCAGTCAGTCAGTCAGTCTCACACTTCACTCCAGTGGCCGCCACCAAAATGCACCACATCACCCGACAACAAGACGAACAAGCGTCTTGGCGATGGCGATCGGTAAAACCAGGGCTCCAAAATGCGCCGCTATTCCCTATCTTGGGGGCATTTCTTGATCGACTCATGGCTGCGCAGCTTGGGTGACACATGATTCAGCTGCTGGCTCACATGCTGGGAACGTGAGACAATGCCAGAGACAGACAATAATATCAACTGGTAAACATTTGAGACAAGAACTGAGCTATGCTTATACTTTTATTCTATACCAAAGCCGTAACGATACTTAACCACAGTCATAACCAAGCCCAGACACACTTCCCCAAGTCATTCAAGCTCATTAAAACGCTCTCAACGCCCACGCATCCAACCACTAGGTAAATATATATGGAAAGCAATTTATCTCTCTTATGCTCTTGTGCTCGGCTTCAAAGTCTCCCATCCTCCGACTTCCTGACCTTCACCTAGAGAACCCAACAGATCTACAGATCCTTGCCGTTGATGCAGGTTCTGGTCCTGTTGCGGTAAAAGCGGCTTGGGCTGCAGAGGCGGCGCTGGCCGGCGGGATGGAACTCCACCTGTCATACCGGGCAATCCCACCGCCCCGGCCGAATTCGATGGCTTTGCGCCTGTCCCGTTTACGCCAGGCTTCGGTGGTGCCACAGGTTTCCTCACGGCGGCCCCGGTCCCCTGCGAACGAGGGCTTACTGTTAGACCTCCGGTAGCAGTTCTAGTTGGCAACGGAGGTCTAAAGTCGTCATCCATGGTGCCTTGGCTCAATGCTGGGCTCGAACTAGGTGATGTCGTAGTCAAGTGTGCTGGCTTCTTTGCAACTGGCGGTGCTGGCTTGCCCGCCTTGCTGTTTTGTGAGAACTGAGAAGCATGCGAAGCTGCTGATGTCGGCCGTAGGGGCGGCGGCAGCGGCTGAGTCTGTACCCTATTAAGACCAAACCCGTTGCTGGGCGGCGTTTGTCCCATTGACGATGTTCCTCGTCGTGGAGGTGGAGGTGGAGGTGGCGTCTCTCCATGGCCCATAGGTGCATGGTCGTCCAGAAGATTCATTCGTCCGACCTTAGCTGGCAACGCTGATGGATCGTAAGGAGGAGGTAGCTTTCGAGGTTGAAAGCTTGACCCCGATGCCATAACATTAGGCAAGTTGACCTTCTCGAAAGGTGAGCTTGACATGCTGGATAAAGATGCTTTTGAAGATGATCTTGGGATAGAGATCCAGTCTGGCTCTTCCGTAAGACCAAAGGGGTTCGAAGGGCGATTGGGATTGAGCCCGACGGCTTGCCCATTCCTGGGCTTGGGTACAGGTACCGCGGCACGAGCGGGCTGCTTGTTGTCAAGCCACCACTTCTGGCGGTCTGAACTTGCAGGAGGTAGCCCAGGCTCTATAGAATCATATCCGATGAGGTCTTCATCGTCACTATCTTCACCAGTGCCAAGATGAGCTGTTGCGTCCCCCACATCGGCCTTTCGACGTTGATACAATTCCTTGCTGATTGACTCCCTTAGCTGTTCATCTACGATACTCACTCTACACTCAAAGGCAGCATGAACAGGTCGATGATCCGAGAATCTGAGAGGTGCAGAGTTGTACAATAATTGTCTGAGGTTGGAGCCCTTCCTCAGAATACGATCGGTCCACGCGGGAATGCGAGCTTTCTCACTCCAGAACAGTCAGCATATATATGCAAAAAGCACAGAAGGATACGTACGAGGTATCATAGTCATCAGTTCCTATGTCAAACTTGTACGTCGGAGGGAACGTGATGCGAGCTTCGGAATAAAAGGGGAACGATAACCCAGCTACCATCTGGAGATTAAGCTGATCGTTCTCGTATAGCGTCTCAAAGTCGCGCTTCTTGACGAGTGCGCGGGCAGTCTCTAAATTAAGGCCGATGCGATAGTTGAAGTCGCCTAACCAGATAACGGCGTCTATGTATGTCAGTATGTACCCACATGTGGGCATCAACACCAAGTGTACTCACCATGATCGTCGATTCCGCGATTCCTCTGAAAGCGTAGACCGTGGTGGATTGTGGCATAATCGCGGTTGCGTTCATCATAGTTTGAAAATCCAGCAGCCAGATGTGCTGTGACAAAGCAGATATGGGTGTTGGCATAGTCGAATCGAATTGCGACCGCACCCTTGTTTCCAGCCATGCCAGACATACCAGTCTTCTTCACGCTCCCCTCGACGTTCTTAATATTGCCAAGGCTGGGTGTCTTGACAAAAATGCACAGTGCTGCCCCAACAAGCTGCCCGCTTCGCAGCAACACATACCTCTCGCCTCCTAATCGCTTTTGTCGCTCGTTGAGATTGCGCTTCACAGCCTGTTCCCACAGGTTCTTTCGCGATGGATCGCTGTTCATGATCTGTTGCGGACTGAGCTCGACGATTTCCTGAAATCCAACCACATAAATGTCTGGCTGTGCATCGCCCAGGGTTTCTGGGAACAACCATGGCCCAAGGTCATCATCAACACCCTCGGTACGACCGTTCAGATTGAACGTGCCAACCCATATAGTAATGCCATTGTAAGAAGTAAACTCACCGCTTCGTTTGGCCAGCTCGGTCGAAACAAAATCGCTGATGGGATCAAATAAAAGAACTGGGGCCTGCCCAACAAGGCGACCCAAAAGCATGTCAATAGTGATTTGACGAGAGGGGTCGAGGAAGTTGTTGTGATAGATACGCTGAACAGACTTGCGTACGTCAGCAACAGCTCCAGCTAGGGACATCTTGCCGTGGCGAGTGAAGGATGACTTGAGCGCGCCTGTCCCGGCATACGTTTTCGATAACGAGTCTCCATTGTCTGCCCAGAGACTGGAATGTCTCATCCAGAAGTCAGAGGCGGGAAACTCGCCTCGGTGTCCCAGAAAAGCCTCGACCGCCATCTGTGAGATCATCGTTTGGACAAGATTGGTTCGATCAAGACAGTCCAGGCAATTGGTTCGGAACACACCCTCCTGCTGGAGCACAACCACCATGCGCGCATGTCCAGAACCGTCATGATCATATCTCGGATCACCTGACTCTTCCGCAAGGAAGTATGCAAAGCCATCGGTAGAATTCTCGATATAGCGGCGAATATCTCGAGCTGCCTCGTACCCTGCTGGTCCTTTTGTTTCTGCGTGAAAATCGTAGTTGGTCTCTCTCAAGAGGGCATGGTCCGAGAAACCATCTTGTCCCGCACGGCTCAGTGGACAGTGTTTGATACCGTTGTGGTATAGGTTACTGAGCTCGACCTCACCGGGCTTGGTCTCACTAAGAAGGTTGATGACATGGACAGCTCCATACGAATGCTCAAGCTCTTCAAAGTGTTTGTTGAAGGCAGGCTGTGTTCCGTCAGGGGATCTGGTGACTGTGATTTTCTGGCGACCTGGAATAAGATCGGCTGCCTGCTCCCAGAACACTGGTACCGATCCGCGCACTTGAGCATATGAGAACATTGTCCCTGCTGGACTCCAAAAGGTCGTTTCGGTCTCCACAAAGTTGGCAACGTGCCCATCATCGTCAATACCTCGCGAGTTGAAGCGAGTTCCAGCTCTGCGGCAAGACAGACGGGATATGAGAGTCATGAAGGAGGGCATGCCGGACTTGACATTCTTCAGCGGCGAAGAGCTTAGCGGAATGGTCATTGTCTTACAAAAACCGCGTATTGCTGAGGTAAGTATTCGCGATGAATCAAGCGCTGCTCGTTCATGAGGCATGAGACGAGACCGGAACTGGACAAGAGGACTGATCATGAAGGAATTCCAGAGGAACCCATCGTCAAAATTGTCAATTTCGAACGAGTTGGAGTTAATTGGCCTGCTGTTTGTTAGTATAATCCCCGAATAGAGTCACATGGCAACAAACCTATCCTGAAGCCGATTAGTGAGGTCAAAATCTGTGCTGTAATAAAATGTTCCATTGCTGAGGAGGTTGCGAAGCTCATGGCAAGGGTGCTCCATAGCCACCTCTCTTCGACCAAGACCATGTCCATAAGGGGCAGACTGCACTGATGCAGCATCTGAAAACTCCGGATCAAGCGATTCAAGAGGGACAACATCGTCATAATCTGCGCTACTCAAGCAGTAGAATGCGACTCCGTTTATACGCTCAACCGTCTCACCAGGCCGTAACGTGGCAGCTCGTGTTGCATGTGTGATGACAGATAAGAAGACCTCGCTGTTAACTGTGATTAAGCCTAGTGTCCCATAGATCGGCCGATGCGTGAGACGACGGTAGTCTTGCAGTAAGCTTCTGGAAACAGGCGCGAATTCGACCATGCATTTCGATACCAAGGCTTCGCCGACGTTTCCGCGGTTTCTCGTAGGTGCAGCTAAGGATGTAAGCGAGCCGTTCGCGATGGCTTCACTAGTGGAGGTGGTATATCGAAGAATTAGCGTATGAGAGGACGATACGATAGCGATGGATCGATGAGGATAGTCGCGTATGAAGAGCTCGCATGATTTTTCGGGAGACGGAGCCTGGGAAGAGTAGGCTCCAGAGGAATATTCCATCGTGTATGGCAGGATAACATGGGACGAATAGACAATTTAAGGGTTCAACGTGTCCACGACAGCAATTGCGATTGCGAAATGAATTCAAAGTTTCGCTTGTCCCATGGTTGATTAGAAGCACGTAGGAGAATTTGTAGAGACAAGAGGCTTTCGGGTGGGCGTAGTTGGGCTCTGTAGGGCTTCAGCCAATGCTTGGATGAAGTTTCGAGCGTTTAGGCGTTCGATAAATGTAAGAGGCGTTGGATTGGACTGGACGCTCTGCAAATGACGTTTCTCAGCTGGGGTACCATTATGATACCCCTAGGTAGTTGCTGATAGCCAGTGGACGGAGCCCCACCAACAGCGTCTAGCTATGCACCGGATATTTTGAGTTGAAGAGGCCTGGAACATTGGATTTGTGAGCAATGTAATTATCTATGTATTACGGTCCATGATGCTGCCGCGTTGTTTGAAGAAGCCCATGCTACCGAGGTTCTAAAGACGAGATTTTGCGCAGCATTATGCCTCACAGGGCAGTGACAGCATGGATTCTTGATCACCTCTTCAGCCATGATGAATGGTACCTATCCAGGATACTGTTGCAAGACGTGGACTCTCGACAAAGTATACTCGTACCAAGAAATCAGAAGTGACCACGGAACTTATCATGATGCTTGTGTATAGAAGGTCAGCGGCGGCTCAACAATTGACGTGGTTTGCAGAGAAATGTCACAACAAGATGAGGTATTCGCAAAGCGCTCACGTAGCCGGCGACTACAATGTAAGGAGCTTATTAGTCAGTATAATACATTCACGAATATGCGAGATCAGTTCTAAGATGAGAGACCTATGAGCATAGCTAATCAGAGATATGTGGTCGTGTTCTGAGACGCAAGACAGGGGATGGTAAGCTCAATAAATGGAGGCTTTGGGAGCAAGAAAAGAAACAAAAGAATAATTGAGCTTCAGATTCGAAATTGAGATCATGCTCTCTGGAATTCAGAGAGCGTTCATTCTCTTCCTATCATATGTTTATGTGAGAATCATCATAAGCTCATTTTAGGATACAGAAAAAAAGAAGAAATCTTTCTTGTGCACCGCTCTGTATAAAATATCTGCAGGCTCTCATATGTGATTAGTCATTGATAAAGCGGCAAATCGTTGGCCCGGGCACTTCTCAAGACCCATGTCAACGGCGGAGACTTATTAGACAAGTACACGCCTGCTTGCATCAATCCCTGGTAGCACTAATCCACGACTATTTTGCGCGTCCTTGCGTGAGCACGTGCAGGAGAAGCTCTCCAGTGACTAACTCGGAAAGTACCTTGAAAAAAGAGCTTGTCTGCGGCGCGAACTAACAGCCCCTGCCTTTCGCGACAAACGTGAGTCTCAAGCGTCATCTCCTATCTACAAACTTCTCAGCTTCAAAACCACACCGCGAAATCGAATATCGACCGCCGATCCGCTCTCATATCAATCGAATTACGCGATTCTGGAAGAAGAAAAAGGACAGGTTATTTCAACGCCATGAGCGACTTCGGCCATTTTGGCTCCGAGGAGGAGTACGCAACTGTGCGCAAGCACAATGCTGAGGTGGTAAGCATTCACCTTCATTCACGTCTTTCATACCTGACTTTGGTTGCTGACATTTCGATGAAATAATAGGACTCCGACCCCGATAACTTTGAGCACTGGGAGAACCTCATCAAAGCTTGTGAGACATTGGAGGGTGGCTTGAATCGCAACTCGAGCCCCCAAGCACTAGCAACTTTCCGCGATGCGTACGATAGGTTCCTTATCAAATTTCCCCTCCTTTTCGGTTATTGGAAGAAATATGCCGATATGGAGTTCAACATCGCTGGACCCGAGTCTGCCGAGATGGTTAGTATAACCCCCTCTGCTGCCTGCGACACGGCTGACACCACATATAGGTCTATGAGAGAGGATGTGCAAGCATCACCAATTCTGTCGACTTGTGGACGGACTACTGCTCCTTCAAGATGGAGACAACCCATGACCCACACCTCGTCAGAGAGTAAGTTCCATTTGGATGGTTTCCTTCCCCTTCCCTTAACATGCCTTCTGGCGCAGAATTCCCGCTTGACCTGAGTGGTCTCGGTCGACATATCCGTGAGGGCTTCACACTCTACTGTCAAAGTGTCTGATGGTGAGATATGCCTGCGATAGCCCCTTAAGCCGGGATGCTCTCTCACGCTCTCTGCCAGGCTCTGTTGATGCTCAACCCGTGCTCGTTCTAAACTCCAAAGTCGTCCCTGCGTTACACGTCACCCGCACTCGCTCGGTAGAACATGATCTTGGTTTTGCTACTCACTCGCACAACCATCTTCCCCTCTGTATTGATCCTCTCCGCCCCCATCCCTGAGCTATCCCTTCCGCAGTGAGCTTTTTTGCTAACCTTACCCTTCAGACTCTTTGAGCGAGGATCAGCCTTTGTCGGCCTTGATTTTCTTGCGCATCCTTTCTGGGACAAGTATATAGAGTACGAAGAGCGCCAGGAGGCCCAGGACAAGATCTACGCTATCCATGCCCGCATCATTCGCATACCAATGCACCAGTATGCACGATACTACGAGAGATTCCGATCGCTATCACACAACCAACCAATTACCGAAGTGGTCTCAGCTGAGGATCTTACGCGTTTCAGGGCCGAGGTTGAAGCTGAGGCCATGGCCTACGGCGGTGCCCCCAAACCTGAGTTGGAGATTGAGCGCGATATTCGTGCCAAGATCGATGCCATGTACTACGAAATCTTCACTGCTACACAAACTGAAGTATCGAAGCGATGGACATACGAGTCAGAGATCAAAAGACCTTACTTTCACGTTACTGCGTTGGAGCACAAGGATCTGGTAAACTGGCGCAAGTACCTGGATTTTGAGGAAGCTGAAGGCGACTTTGCACGAATTGTTGCTTTATATGAGCGATGTCTTGTTACATGCGCTTACTATGACGATCTCTGGTTCCGATACGCCCGGTGGATGAGTGGTCAGAAAGGAAAAGTGGAGGAAGTTCGCAATATCTATGCGCGCGCTTCGACGATGTTTGTCCCTGTTAGCCGACCAGGTATCCGATTGCAGTGGGCCTACTTTGAAGAAAGTACCGGCCGAGTCGATGTTGCTCTTGATATCCATGAGGCGATTCTTCTTAGGCTTCCAGATTGCATCGAGGTCATCGTGTCGTGGGCCAATGTCCAGCGACGACAGAACGGACTCGACGCTGCTATTCAGGTCTACAAGGATCAGATCGATGCTCCTACAGTGGACATTTACACCAAGGCCGCTTTGGTTGCAGAATGGGCTTTGTTGCTTTGGAAGGTCAAGGGTTCTGTTGATGAGGCTCGTGGGGTCTTTGTTAAGAATGTCCAGTGGTATGCTGACAGCAGGCTATTCTGGGACCGCTGGTTCAAGTTTGAACTTAACCAGCCAACAAGTACCGAGAATGAAGCCCAGCACGGGGAGCGCATGAAGAAGGTGTTTGATGAGCTTCGAGAACGTAGCCGACTTTCTGCATCGGTCAAGAAGGATTTAACTCAAGTATATCTTGCCTACTTGGTCGAGAGAGGCGATAAGGATGCCATGAAGGTATTCTTGCAAATCGACCAAGAAATCTTTGGGTCAGTTCACACATCCTCCCGTACTACTGACCAATGCTAACAAATTACAGGCCATCCTCGGTAGCGAAACACTCCATTGGTGATGGCAAGGAGAATGGTACTGCAAAGGGCGAACTGGATGAGGCCAGCAAGCAGAGAGCCGAGGCGCAATACTCTCATTTCTACGAGACACATGGGGAGCCAGACGCCGATGGGCAGGGCAACGCGGATTTCAACTAAGGACTGATAGATAAGATGGACTGGATGAGAAGCAAACGCTGTTAGAGGCACTGGAATCGAGGAGGACTTAATCAAGTGTGGGGCTCTCGAGTTGTACTATAAACGAAACAGCGCCCCTGCATATACTCGCAGCTGCGGCTTGGATGAATTTGGAGGATCTGGGATTACCCTTCAACATACTGCTGATGTTGAAACTTGGGGTGGGCTTGGTGTTCATTACAGGCAGATAATGACTCTTGATAACAACCTACGACAGGTAGGAGACGAAATATATACCAAAGTTGGGCATGCAGCTGTTGATGAGTGAGACGACTCCCTACTCATGGTCCAGATCTTGTGGGGTAACCAGCACTTGCATTAGTTCTTTGGAAGAAGCCAATTGTACCCACCGGAAGATTGTCGGGAAGAGTTGCTCAACGGGATTCGGGATGTTTCAACCATCCTTCGAAATCTGGGGGAGCGAACCTAAACGCCCTTGAAAGACTCAAAGAGAGACATAGCTATCTGCCCATGAGATTCTGGTCAGAGTAAAGACAAATGCTTACTGAATGGAACTATGGTTTGCTCGGCTTGGAAGCAACTGCTAGGCATGATGGCTAGGAATAGGCCGTAATTTGCTGATATGACGACAGATCACATGTGAGACTAGCGATTTGGAATCTTCGGGGCAGACCCTTGTTATCGAGAAAAGATTCCATATGTACCCGCTTGTGGTGACTGGACCAATATCTGGGGGAGCAACGAATCACAAAGAGATTCGGTTGTTGGAAGAAATTAGTTGACAGGTGGTATCATAATGATTGATTGGGATTATCAAACTCATCCGATATCTTGTGCCAGAACAGACGTTGAATCAGTCGGAAAACGGCGACCGTTTCGGTTGGGTGCCACGCCGTGCTGACTAATAACCTCCGTGGTGCTAGCTGAGGCGTTGGAGAAACTGTAATGGAGGGTTACTTTCAGGGTCTCAATGGATCAGAATTTTCTCTTGTCTCTCCAATTCGACTAGTTGAACTCTGATGGTTGGCCGCCTCGTGGCTCACAGCCGAGAGGGTGTCCCTTTTTGGTCTGACACATCCATTGGGAACCGTTTTTGACGACTCTTCTCATGAGCCTCTTGTTGAAGTGATGCTAGATCATAAGCGGGTATCACAATGAATGCTTCACACAACAACCCCTGCTGCTCCTCGACAAGCCTCTGTTAGTGACCTCTCAGAGGCAAGAGAATCTTCATTACCAAGGATCCCCACTGACTCCACTCGATCCATAAGGGCGTCATCCACGCCGGGTTTGAGAAAGAAATGGGGCTGAGATATCAAATTGGCCAATTGTTGATGTTCAATTTCAAGATATCGTGTCGGTTCATGAAGCCGGGTACAGCTCCGAGGCGACAGTAGCTGGGGCAGCTGAAGTGGTGTCAGGAATCAATTGTACGTAGTACTACGGAGTAGGTATATGGGCATCGATCTCGGAACGAGTCGCGCTCAAGATGATGGGTCTGGATTCTGGGCGGAAGCTGCTTGCCCTGTTCTGCAGCTTTCCATGAATCGCGGTCCGGCGGGAGTCTATCAGTCGGGGTCGGGGTTGCCTGGCACTGACATTCAGTCACTGACACGGCAGGTTCCCGTCTTGCCCTCGGCTTCCCGCCACTTCAACCGACGTATCCCTTCTTAATAGATACCACAGTACCTTCTCCTCCAAAAACGTTCTTTCTTCTTCTTTCATTCTTCTCTTTACCTACACTTCCTCGAAGTCGCGTCTCCAAAGCGTCTCAACCCTCTCTGACCTCACACATCCAAGGTACGTTGAAGCCAGCTACTTTTGCTATAGGCTCCCTGCCCCTCAGTAACCATATGAATAACAACATCACCATCACTCCATCTCTCAACTTCTTAACCTGCCACTGACATTTGCGCTTAACAGATGGCCTTCGCTGCCCGACAATTCGCCCGCGCGGCTACTCGCGCCACTCGCAACGGCTTCGCCATTGCTCCCCGGCAGGCTATCCGCCAGCAGGGTCGCCGTTATTACTCCTCCGAACCCGCCCAGAAGTCATCTTCCACCTGGGTCTGGTTGACCGGTGCTGCTGTCGCTGGTGGTGCTGGCTACTACTTCTATGCCAACGGTGCTTCTTCCGCTACCCCCAAGGCCTTCAACCCTACCAAGGAGGACTACCAGAAGGTTTACAACGAGATCGCTGCTCGTCTGGAGGAGAAGGATGACTACGACGACGGCAGCTATGGCCCTGTTCTCCTCCGTCTCGCTTGGCACGCCAGCGGCACCTACGACAAGGAGACTGGCACTGGTGGCAGCAACGGTGCTACCATGCGATTTGCCCCTGAATCTGACCACGGTGCCAATGCCGGCCTGGCTGCTGCCCGCAAATTCCTTGATCCCGTCAAGGAGAAGTTCCCTTGGATCAGCTACTCTGATCTCTGGATCCTCGCCGGTGTTTGTGCTATCCAGGAGATGCTGGGACCTGTCATTCCTTACCGACCCGGCCGCTCTGATCGTGATGTCTCTGGCTGCACACCTGACGGCCGTCTTCCTGACGCGTCCAAGCGCTCTGGACATCTCCGAGACATCTTCTACCGCATGGGCTTCAACGATCAAGAGATTGTTGCTCTCTCCGGTGCTCACGCTCTTGGCCGCTGCCACACCGACCGATCCGGCTTTGAGGGTCCCTGGACTTTCTCCCCTACTGTCCTGACTAACGACTACTTCCGCCTCCTTGTCGAGGAAAAGTGGCAGTGGAAGAAGTGGAATGGCCCTGCCCAGTATGAGGATAAGTCTACTAAGTCTCTCATGATGCTCCCTACCGACATTGCCCTCATTGAAGACAAGAAGTTCCGACCTTGGGTTGAGAAGTACGCCAAGGACAATGATGCCTTCTTCAAGGACTTTGCCGATGTTGTTCTCCGACTATTTGAGCTCGGAGTTCCTTTCGCTCAGGGTACCGAGAATCAGCGCTGGACCTTCAAGCCCACACACCAGGATTAAATTATGAGGAGAGACATATAACAGCTCAAGCTGCTTGTAAGAATTAAGCGAGAACTGAATTTGGTCACCATACCAGTTGATGGAATTGAAGAGCGATATCCGGAGTTTTAGTTATAATCATTGGGAACTGGCTTAGATTGCCCGCCTTGTTATAGATCATGTTATGGAATTTGACAGCATGAGCATGTCAATGGACTAGATAAGATGCCTACCGGTATTATGTAGTAGAGACCAAAGACAATTTTCTTAATTTTTAAATCTTGTCTCTGAACGGTTTGAGATTGTGATATGTGTCACTTGGGTGAGACGACGGTCCGGGCCGCGAGTGGCCATGGCGCTTCATGACGGTACCTTGTTTAACGTTAAGGGTCCCATGGTGGGCTTGTTCCTGCATCCTGTGGCACATCAACACAGCTTTGACTTTTCCCAGGCCGTTTCTGCAGTAGCGTCGGTGATCAGATAATGTCAACAGCAGATGGCCGTAAGGCAGTGGAACAAGAGCATGGGTGTGTCGTGTGTAGGTGTTCGCTTCAACCTAAGTGCTCTAATATCTCTATTAGGAAATCAACTTAGGAACGACTCTGTCATGGAAGAGAATGTTTATAAGCTTATTTAGAATCTAATAATAATTGCTAAAAACCCAGCATATGCTCTATAGAAGTGTCGAGACCATATACCAGCGTGGCATCTCATAGTTGTTCTCTGAACCGACTCCGTTAGACTATATCGTCAACTGAGTTAGAATAAAAGCCCAACGCCAGTCATCGAGCGCGAGGGTAGGAGATATGAAGTTTCAATTAACCACCTGAGTAATTGGCCAGGCTTTTTCTTTGAAGCACAATAAGAACAGCGCCCTTTTGACCCCAATCTGGCAATATCCAATAGAATTTGCCAGAACTACTGCCTGGGATCAAGACGGTTGTTTGCATTGTGATGTGACATCAGAGTCCTATGTAAGCATATAAATTTATCTTCCAAACGGCTTCTAATCATATGTCGTCTCAAAACTTGACTATGGGATATTCTGCGGCCTGATATACAGATTCTCAAGATGCGAACGAATGCCGCCCCTTCAGAGTTCAATCAAATACTTGGTATTTGGAACGATAACGTTATGGCCTAACTGTGTACCATTTCGGCTCGATATTGATTATTCAGGCGTTTACTCAAGCTTCGGAATTCAGACGCCGAAGAGGGGAGTCTAATAGCGAATCGATAATGGTTGCGATACCTTTCTAGCTAGTAAAAAGGAATATGTTATTCGCACGCCATCATTTGCTTAGCTGATCAACTTATGCGTGGCCTAGTGATAGTCTAGAAGGCAAAAGTCGAAGATCAACGTCGCTCTTGACAGTTAGTTAGTGTAGTTGATATGAATATCTTGCTTGCACCCCCGATTTTGAGGCAGAAAACATTCAGAGTATCCCCATGGATACTTATATATAACGAGGTCCCTATTCTATACTCAATTGGTGGAGACTTGAAATCGAGTGGGCTTGCATCATTAAGTCGCCCGAGTCTTGAAACATCACAACTTTAGCACAGATACTCACAGCTTCTGCCGCCGTCTCAACTTACTTAGATAACACGCAAAACTACGTCAACCATACCAGAAACTATGGGCAGCTCAGACATTGAGAACAAGGCAGCTTCCGGGGTTCCTTATTTCACCCCGGCCCAAGAGCCTCCGGCTGGAACCCCGCTCAAGGCGGATTCGGCTCTGACGTTGTTCAAGCCACTTCGTATTCGCGGGGTTGAGCTTCAGAACCGTTTCGTCGTTTCACCTATGTGTACTTATTCCGCCAAGGATGGTCACCTAACGGATTTTCATCTTGTCCATCTTGGTCAGTTCGCTCTCCAGGGCGCTGGCCTTGTCTTCGTTGAGGCCACTGCTATCGAACCTCATGGCCGTATCAGTCCTGAGGACTCTGGTCTATGGGAAGACAGTCAGATTGTGCCCCTAAAACGTATTACGGATTTCATTCACAGCCAGAACACCAAGGCTGCGATTCAGCTCGCACATGTGAGTTCAATTCTGATAGACAAATGCTGTCTCTTGACGACTGACATTCACTTCAGGCAGGCAGAAAAGCGAGCACAGTCGCGCCCTGGATTGGTGGTACCGTCAACAAGGCACTTGCTACCAAAGAAGTGGGAGGCTGGCCTGATGATATTGTTGCTCCTAGTGCCATACCCTTTGCTGAAGACTTCGGTACACCACATGAGTTGACTATCAACGAGATCAAGACTCTTATCCAGCTGTGGCAAGATTCCGCTGTACGAGCAGTGAAGGCTGGCTTTGATGTGATTGAGATTCACGCAGCTCATGGCTACCTCCTACACCAGTTCATCTCGCCTCTCTCCAACGTAAGTTGCCTTCACAATCGCCGGAGAGCTTGAACTGACATGATTTGCAGAAACGAACAGATCAGTATGGAGGCAGTTTCGAGAACCGCACCCGTCTCCTTTTTGAGATTATTGAAGCCGTTCGAGATGTTGTTCCTGGGGAACTACCAGTTTGGGTACGACTCTCTGCTACCGAATGGATGGAGTGGAACAACGAGCCCTCCTGGGATCTTGAGAGCAGTATCCAACTCGCCAAACAACTCTCCGCAGTGGGGGTTGACGTTCTTGATATCAGCACTGGCGGCAACTTGAAGGCGCAAAAGATCAAGGTTCATCAAACCGTCCAGACCGACCTAGCGGGAAAGATACGCGAAGCTGTGCGTGGTGATGGCAAAGAGCTCTTGATTGGGACTGTTGGTTATATCACGGATGGTCCTTTTGCCCGTTCACTTGTTCAAGAGAATGAGGACCCCAAGGCTGATCTTGTGCTTGCTGCGAGACAGTTCCTCAGGGAGCCCGACTTTGTTCTCAGTGCTGCTCACCAGCTGGATGTTGATGTCAAGTGGCCAATCCAGTATCACCGGGCACCACCTAAGCCTCGGGGACCTCATAGCAAGTGAATAAGCGAAAGGCTGAATTATGGATATGAGGCGTTGTGGAACTATAGATAGCATTTCATAAATATGATTACAACTGAATTTTAAAGCTCTTTTGAGTTCCTCAGACTTGGAAATTCATACTCTGAAGTTACTACACAGCATACTAGGCGCCAATGATTTTCCGGTTCTCATTTCATCACAGCTGGAGATTTCTATGAAGTATCAATAATTCATATGGTGGGGCCGGAGAGTGCACGTGGGGCCGAAGGAGGAGGAGCTGATTAAAGCGGGATCATATTTCGCCTCATTCTTGGGCTGCTGTTTGTTTCTCCAATGGAACTGTTGCCATTTGGTAATGTCTGAAAACAGGGTTCAACATTGTTTATTTGATTTGGATTAAGTATTGTGGCGTTGTCAGAAAGGCAATGATATGAAGTAATGTATGAAGCCCTTGGACAGAAGCTTCTGAGTTCATGACCACAACGGGATTGGCTGGAAGCAAACATAAAGGTCTGCCAAAAGCACAGAAGCAGGATTAATAAACCAACATTAATAATATATGTATCAATAAACAGATGGATAGGTAAGCATAGAATCAATGCCACCCCAACTTGCTTGGGCAGGTTACTATGTTAGTACGATGCAAACCTATAGTACCTAAGTACCTACCTAAGCTTTTGGTCCCGGCTGTGCGGGCTGTCGAAGAGACGTGGCCTTTTGGTCGGAGACGAGCTTATTGCTACTTTCAACATATACCACAATGCAATTACTTCAAATGTCATTTCATTTAGTAGGGGGTTTGAGTCTCTCGGAGCATCAAACCCCGTTTTTCTTGCGGCTCAATTGGGCAATTATCTCTGCACTTCCCTAATCCGTCATTATCAAAGTTTCATGGGAATGTAATGTAGTAGAATACCTCCATACCTGGGTAGGTGCCTACGTAAGTGAGTGACAGACTGATAGCCCGTAGAGCATAGAGAGTCCTTAACTTGAGTAACAAACAATAGTAAATCAAAAGGAAGAAAACTACTTCCCCATTGTGACCATGCATAGAGTTTCAAATATAATCCTTCTAGCCAAATTTATAAGACTCCCACGTTGTATTACATTCAACCAACATGTAATGCCTCTTCCTTTCTTTGACGATCTATGATCCATAAGCAACGCGGATGCCTGTGGCCAGTGGCCCCAAAGTCCCTACAGGAGCTGAGGGGTTCTGGCGCTTCCTGTAGGGCAGCTTCAGCCAATTACAAGTTGCCCAGGGCCATGTATAGCCCCAAGAGGCTTAGAGCCCGGTAAGATAGCCCACCTCACTACCTAGCTTTCCGCCGCCTGGGAGGGGCCGTGTCTGTCTGCCCGCAGTGCAGCGTGCTCCAGCGGTATGGACTTGGATCAACGGCAGAAGTTCAGTGCCACCAAACAAAAGGGACACTTGTTCAATTGAACGTTGGACCCCCCTCCACCTTTAGCCCGCTTGGCTCTCAGCGGGAGCCGTCTCCGAGTGGGGTTGACTGTTGGCTCCAACCTCTCTCTCGAACGATTGTACCCTCCCGTGCCTTTCTCTACAGCAGGTACATGTGCATGTGGATGCATTACCTGTCCTCAAGCTCCAACTACAAAACTGTCCTCCATCTTCCCTCCACTTCTCAACTCAATCTTCCTCCTTCTCCTTCTTTTAACTTGCCTGTCCTGTCCTGTCCCAGCGATAGTCTCTCTTTGTGTTTTATAAGATACCCCATCAAAAAGACAGTTCATCATGCATCACAAGAAGATCGCCTGCAGCTTTATGGCTGCCCTGGCTGCCTATGCATCTGCTGCCGACTCGGATGTTCACCAGCTGACTGGAAAGACCTTCGAGGACTTCGTCAAGGCCAACGACCTCGTCCTTGCTGAGTGTAAGTATCCATTGACGTTCCCTCTCCCTCTACTGGCGACTAACGGTACCCCTCTACAGTCTTCGCTCCCTGGTGTGGTCATTGCAAGGCCCTCGCCCCCGAGTACGAGGAGGCTGCTACTACCCTCAAGGAGAAGAATATCAAGCTCGCCAAGATCGACTGCACTGAGGAGTCTGACCTCTGCAGAGACCAGGGCGTTGAGGGTTACCCCACCCTCAAGGTCTTCCGTGGCCTTGACAATGTCACTCCCTACTCTGGCCAGCGCAAGGCTGCTGGGTAAGTCGACATTTGTTGTTATCACCCGAAATTCAACTGACCAGTTCTCCAGTATCACTTCCTACATGATCAAGCAGTCCCTCCCCGCTGTCTCCATCCTCACAAAGGACACTCTCGAGGAGTTCAAGACCGCCGACAAGGTTGTTGTTGTTGCCTACCTCAACGCTGACGACAAGAGTTCCAATGAGACTTTCTCCAAGCTTGCCGAGTCTCTCCGTGATACCTACCTCTTCGGTGGCGTCAACGACGCTGCTGTCGCCGAGGCTGAGGGTGTCAAGGCCCCCGCCCTGGTTGTTTACAAGGCCTTCGATGAGGGCAAGAACACTTTCACCGAGAAGTTCGAGGAGGAGGCCATCGCCTCTTTTATTACCACCTCTGCCACCCCCCTCATTGGTGAGGTCGGCCCTGATACTTACTCCGGCTATATGTCCGCCGGCATTCCCCTTGCCTACATCTTCTCCGAGACTCCTGAGGAGCGCAAGAAGCTTGGTGATGCCCTCAAGCCCATCGCTGAGAAGTACAAGGGCAAGATCAACTTCGCCACCATTGATGCTAAGGCCTTCGGCGCTCACGCTGGCAACCTGAACCTCAAGGCTGACAAGTTCCCCTCTTTCGCCATCCAGGAGGTTGTCAAGAACCAGAAGTTTCCCTTCGACCAAGAGAAGGAGATCACTCACGATAACATCGCCAAGTTTGTCAAGGACTTCGACGCTGGCAAGATCGAGCCCAGCATCAAGTCTGAGCCTATCCCCGAGACTCAGGAGGGTCCCGTCACAGTTGTTGTCGCTAAGAACTACAAGGACATCGTCCTTGACGACACCAAGGATGTCCTGATTGAGTTCTACGCTCCCTGGTGCGGTCACTGCAAGGCTCTCGCTCCCAAGTATGATGACCTTGCCTCCCAGTTCGCTGCCTCCGAGTTCAAGGACAAGGTTGTCATCGCCAAGGTTGACGCCACCCAGAACGACGTCCCCGACGAGATTCAGGGATTCCCCACCATCAAGCTCTTCCCCGCTGGTGCTAAGGACGCTCCCGTCACTTACCAGGGCTCTCGCACCGTCGAGGACCTGGCTAACTTCATCAAGGAGAATGGCAAGTACAAGGCCGAGCTCCCCGTCAAGGAGGAGGGCACCGAGGAGGCTGCCCCCGCCGCCAGTGAGGAGAAGAAGGAAGAGAAGAAGGAGAAGGAGACCGAAGAGGATGTCCACGATGAGCTGTAAAGAATTGATGTCAACAATAGTATACAAAACGGGGTATATCTGATTTTACGGGCGCGGGTTTTCATGGTGCTCACATTTGATCGCACCTCTAGGTTTTAGTTTCCGTGGCAATGGGAATCCTTCATGACTTAACTACTACTTCGATGTTTATGTCAGCTGCAACGTGACTCGATATTGTGTTTATACAGACCGCCTGGTATTTTATAAATTGGGCTCGCAATTATGCTTGCAATAAGAATCGTACAAATCCCTCCAATCGCCTTCCATAGCAATCCTTTCATGTCCTAGATACTGATAGGAGAAGCAGTGAAAGGCGTCCTGGTTCCAACATACATCGGAGAGCTAAGGGAGCCATTCTGCCTCGCAGTTCCAACTGTTTTTTACACTTTTATCAACTTAACCCATTCCAAACTTTTATTTCTTGCCCTGTGTCCTGGTCTCGAGAGCCTGGACATAGTTGCTCAGTCGGGTGACGGAGGCCTGGAGAGTCTGCAATAAACATGTTAGCATTTGCACAGACATTGGAATGGGAGGGAGTCAGGCGAGGTGGTTACTCATCAATTGCCTCATCCCTTTGGTTACGCACGTAGATGTCCTCAGTCAACAGGTCGTTGGCGGTCTTGTACTCCTTGAGAAGGTAGCTATAGGCGGCGCTGCCGGAGAGGAAGCTACCGAGAAGGAAGCCGAAGAGACTGGTCGCAAATTTAGTAACATTGTCTCCATCCAAAGCTGTTTCTGCGTCGTTACTGACCCTCCACGGAAAGCTCCCAAAGGTTTCCTGGCAGGAAGAGGCGAGTCGGCCATTCGTCGGGCGGAGGTGCTGAATGTTCGGGTAGCGAGCGCGTGGCTGCTAGAAGAGAGGACTCTTGAGGCGAAAGACATTGTTGCGATTTTTGTGGTGGGCGTTGGAGGATGCGGTGTTTGTCTCGTGATGGCGATATCGATGGCAAGGACGTCAGAGGTACAGACGACAGAGCTACTATCGGAGCCGGGTGCTCGGAATATTCTGAGCTCGGCAGGGCATGGAAGGTAGGAAGGGATTGGAGTGTGCTGCTCTAAGCTTTTCTGGCTCATGATTGGCTACGCCACGGCCTCAGTGGTCTAGGTGGATCTTAACGACCCAAGGCTCTAGAAACTCTTACCGTTTGTCAATTGAATG
Organism: Fusarium austroafricanum; assembly: GCA_012932025.1. Classification (NCBI taxonomy): domain Eukaryota; kingdom Fungi; phylum Ascomycota; class Sordariomycetes; order Hypocreales; family Nectriaceae; genus Fusarium; species Fusarium austroafricanum. The sequence goes on from JAADJG010000154.1 coordinate 110,733, forward strand.
TTCTGCCACTTCTCATGATATTAACACACAAACGACAATGAACAATTTCGGGGTCATCGAGCTCGCCAGCGCAAAGACGACTTCGGCGCCGGGCTGGGCTTATGTCCCCGATAACACAATCAGTCGCCCAACAGGACCAACCAACAGAAAGCGCGCCAGGAATGTCCCGGGTCTTACATATAGCGATTTGACGGCTCGACAAGACAACAAGATTCGAAAGGAAGTAGAAGCTTTGGATAAAGATGGTGGGAAGGACAATGCGATATCTTTGCCTGTTAAGAGTGTAAGAAGTATGTGCGAGGCCCCCGTCTCGTATGAAGGATGAAGACTGACTTCCTCCAGCGCAGGGGAAGCATACACCTAATGTTCGCAAGATCTTACAATCGCAAAAGACATTTGGAAATCATTTGGACGATTTTCTCGCGATGCAGGCACTTGCAGAATCCAATCCTGCACTTTCTCGATCCAATACATCCGGCGCAAACAATAAACGGCCGTCCAATAGTCGAAGGGACACTCCCTCATCCTCCAAACTGCCACAAAGCGAAGACGCAGCGATGACTGATGCCGACACCCCCTCTCTAATATCCGAACCTTCGAGACCTCCGCCGCCGAGTCATCCTGGCGACAATGATCCATTGCTCGCGTCGCGTGTACCCGACATGCCGTCTAATAAGGAGCTTTACAAGCTTCTTTCCCACCCTCCTCTAACCTATGGCGAAGTGACGGGCAATTGGGATAACAGGTACCCCGTCAGGTCTTTCTGTGAAGTCTGCGGGTATTGGGGACGTGTGCGGTGTATGAAGTGCGGAACAAGAGTGTGCGCCTTGGATTGTCTGGAGGCGCATAAGGAAGAGTGTGTTACACGATACGGACTTTAATCAACCGGCGTTCTGCGTGTTTATTTAGGATGTGATTTGGCATGGTATGCTTAGATGGTACGGCGTGGTGTTGCGGATTGCTGGGTTGGAAAATGATCTGATACCCCTGATATCCCCAAGACAAGATGATTGTTTTGAGTGAGTCAACTCTGCGATTTCGAACTCGGACTAGGCCACTCATTATTGATTATTGATTATGGTGCCTGGTTACGTGATGCTATATTGTTCGGCCTGACTATGCCGCACAATGGCAGTGTTCGTGAACTGGATAGGTAGTACGATAAGATATTGGTTCTCGGGTTGATATATGAATTTTGTTGAGTAGCCATGTTATTAGACATTGGATCCAAATAAAGTAAGCAGCTGCTTGAGACTGACTTACCAGAGGCCATCGCCATTCGATATCGAGCTAGGATTTAAGTCCACTGAGACAGGACTATTTCCGATCCCCTGCCAAAATCGTCGCAGTGACTCAAGTTTAACCCCACCTTCGTGTGTTTAATGCCCCTTGTGCCCCGCCATCGACAGTACAAGACCACTTTCAAGTTCCCAACTTCTCACACCAAATATTCAACACCAGCAGCGCGAGAGTCCCTAACATGTCGTCTGATCAAGCTGATGCTACTAAGGCGGCCGAGGGCGCTGCCGAGCAGACCCTGTCTTCCCGCCCTGCTAAGCAGCCCAAGGAGAAGCAGCCCAAGGATAAGTCTGGCAAGGGTGGAAAGTCTGCTGGTCTCGAGGTTTGTGCCCCTCCCTTGACCGCGGTACCCATGAGCATGCATTGCACGGCATCATGACATTATTTCAAGATCACTAATTGACTGTTGTAGCTGCCTGACCTTCCCGAGTTCATCCAGCACCGACTCGACCTCTTCGACAAAATCAAGGCCCGACAGGATGCCGAAATCGCTGGTGCGTGATCCAGGTCTCTCCACGCTTTGCTTGCGTCCCACGACCCGACTCGAAACGACTAACAAGATTCATAGAGAAACCCCGCGAGGAGATCACCATCTCGCTCCCCAATGGCAAGGAGGAGAAGGGTACTTCATGGGAGACCACTCCCGGCGCTATCGCCAAGGGCATCTCCAAGTCTCTTTTCGAGCGCACTGTCATCTCCAGAGTTGATGGTGAGCTGTGGGATCTGACTCGACCCCTCGAGAAGAGCTGCAAGCTCGAACTCCTCGACTTTGATCACACTGAAGGAAAGAAGGTCTTCTGGCACTCTTCCGCTCACATTCTTGGAGAGGCCGCTGAGCGACGCTTTGGATGCTACCTCTGCAACGGCCCCCCTACTGAGGACCCCCCTGGATTCTACTATGATATGGCCAACATGGGAGAGTGCGTTACATCTCTTTGTAGCTCCTCGTTACATATCGCTAATATAACCGCAGACAAGTTATCGCTGACGAGGACAAGAAGGCCCTTGAGACACTCTCCAATAACATCATCAAGCAGAAGCAACCTTTCGAGCGTCTAGAGATGACCAAGGATGAGCTCCTCGAAATGTTCAAGTATAGCAAGTATAAGGAGTATTTTATCCAACAGCGAGTTCCCGATGGCACCAAGAGCACTGTCTACCGATGCGGTCCCCTTATCGATCTGTGCCGAGGACCTCATGTTCCTACCACCGGTAACATCAAGGCCTTTTCCGTCCTCAGGGTATGTAGGAATTATGTGACCTTCAACCTTGCAATTGAGAATTGGACTGACAGCTCACAGAATTCGGCCGCCTATTGGCTGGGTGATAGCAACAACGAGTCTGTTCAGCGTATTGCTGGTATCTCATTCCCCGACAAGAAGGCCCTCGAGGAGTACAAGCACTTCTTGGCGGAGGCTGCCAAGCGCAACCACCGAAAGATTGGTACGGATCAGAAGCTCTTCTTCTTCGACGAGGCGTCTCCTGGATCTGCCTTCTTCCTGCCACATGGCGTGCGCATCTACAACGCCCTGATGGAGCTCATCAAGGGCGAGTATCAAAAACGTGAATTCGACGAAGTCATGTCTCCCAACATGTACAAGGCAGATCTGTGGAAGACATCTGGTCACTGGGGCCACTACGAGGAGAACATGTTCACCTTTGAGGTTGAGAAGGAAAAGTTTGGCCTCAAGCCCATGAACTGCCCTGGACACTGCAAGATCTTTGCCCACTCCGATGTCACTTATAAGGACCTTCCCTGGAGGATGGCTGATTTTGGTGTTCTGCACCGAAACGAATTCTCCGGTGCTCTTTCGGGCCTTACCCGAGTCCGTCGTTTCCAGCAGGATGATGCCCACATATTCTGCACTGTGGATCAGGTATGACAGCCTTCCACGACCTATCCAGACTTCTGCTTACGTTTTATAGATCAGAGAGGAAATTGAGTCTGCTTTTGACTTCCTGAGCAGCGTTTACGGCATTTTTGGTTTCACATTCAAGCTGAAGCTCTCCACCCGACCCGAGAAGTACGTCGGTGATATCGCCACCTGGGATTCCGCCGAGAAAAAGCTTGAGGAGGCTCTTAACTCGTACGCTGAGAAGACTGGTGCTAAGTGGGAGTTGAACCCTGGTGATGGTGCTTTCTATGGCCCCAAGATTGATATTGCTCTGTACGATGCGCTGAAGCGAGAACATCAGTGCGGTACCATGCAGCTTGACTTCAACCTGCCCCGACGATTCAAACTTCGATATGTTGCCAACAAGGGCGAGAGCGGAGTCAGTGATGGCAGCAACCCCGAAGAGGATCTCCCTGCCGGATACTCACGACCGGTCATGATCCACCGAGCCGTGCTGGGCAGCTTCGAGCGAATGTTTGGTATTCTGACCGAGCACTTTGGCGGCAAGTGGCCATTCTGGCTCAGCCCCCGACAGGTCTTGGTTGTGCCTGTTATGCCCGCCGCCAACGACTACGCTAAGGAGGTCCAGCGGATCTTCAAGGCGAAGGGACTGTACAGTGACGTGGATCTAAGCAGCAACACTTTCCAGAAGAAGATCCGCACTGGTCAACTGGAGCAGTACAACTTCATCTTCGGTATGTTTGGAATGGAAGATTTCTTATCGTGGACCAGTAGCTAACAAGATCGCACAGTTGTTGGCGCAGAAGAGGCCAGCTCACGCACCCTCAACATCCGTAACCGAGACGACCAGGCCACCCAATCTAAGGGCGAGCTGGTTCCTATTGACGAGGCTCTCGAGAAGTTGGTACAGCTCAAGTCTTCACGAGGACTTGTAAACAAACTGTAAAGAGATGTGATAGGTTTGATATGACATTGACAAGATGAGGCGTGCGGAGGGTGAGGATAAAAGCAGAGGGTATATGAATTCACAATCAACAACATGAGACATGTTAGATGATAACTAGGCACGGGAACTAGCATGGTTAAGTAGAGTCAAGAGACAGAGAACCAAGTAGCGGTCAATGGAGAAAAGATGGTTTCTTGAACAAGCTGGCGGTTGATTGGTATCTGACCCGAGATCAACCCAGAGTCTCAGGCTAGAGAAGGGAGGCTTGATGTGACAAGCAACAAGTGAGGCCTGACGAGCGGCAACATGCACCGTGCCGTTTCGGAGACCCATCCAAAGGGATCATACGGAGCAGTCAATGGGAGAAAGACTATTCAACACAGCCTGCTCGCTATCTAGCCAATATCAGAGGCTAGACGGGTGAGGTTCACATCCATCGGGCTGAGCCAGTGCCAGTACAATTAAAGATATAAGCCCAAGATCCACTATAGAAGTCTTTTTTAGCTTCGTGTCGAGAAGAGGAGACTCGGAGAATATGAGAGATGACGACCAGAGGCCGGGCAAGGGAGAGGGCTGGGCAAGCCAAGCCGTGTTTTGCTTGAGTCGTAGAATTTGTTTGTCCTGTTGTGTAACGTGACAAGGCCAAGGAAGTTGATATCCTCGATCCCGAAGCCACTTCTCGGTGGATTGTTAGGGCGTTGGATGGGATGTGATGGGATGGGATGAGCTGCCGGAAGTTGCTTTTTTGTGATGTGATAAATGGGAGTTGTTTGACAAAATGCTCAAGTTTTTGGATGTCTTGCTGGTCAGGTTATTGTATTTTACTGTACAGCATAGCATATTCCTTGGGAAGAGTAGGATGTTTGGCTGATGAAGATGCCATATACGATGTCTAGCGTTGTCCGGTGAAACATGATATCTAGGCTATGCTTCAGTACTCTTGTGTTTGAATTGTGAAAAAGATAAATTCATGGAATGTATTTGCTAACCCAAGAAAAGGAAGCGTTTTGGACGGAGGTCATGCTCGGATTATTCGCCAGTGAGAAATGGCGTCGAGTGAAAGTGGGCAAAAGATGATGTATCACTTCTGATAGAAACAGAAAGGGGAGGGGAAAAAAAAAGGGGCCCGCGGAGCCGGTGAGAAAAGAGAAAAAGCGCTGTGGGTTAAGGCTAAACGCACGAACAAAGAGCCGTTTTCAGGTTCAACTAAAGGGAGACAAGGCGGCGTGTCAAGAACGAGTCACGGGATGGTTTATGATGTATCAACTTTGGATGCCAGCCAGCAGAGACAAAGTGGTGATGAATGAAGACGTGACGATAGGACAAGGATGCCTAGGGATTCGACTTGTTCAGTAACAAAGAGAATATGCAAGGATACAAGACACGATCATGACAGCAGATGGGGCTATGAGAGAGAAATGTAAGATGACAACATGGGTTTGTTGCAGTTTGATGCTTGATGTTTGGTGATAGATCAAGTGGAGTCTTGTCAGAGACATCCTATCCATATAGGGAAAAGGCAAAGACATACATATGCCAATACCCAGAGAATGGACCGAGTTGACTCCAGTCCAAGGTAGTAGGCGATAGAATCATTGGCTACTGTACAGTACGCAGTCTTTGGCACCACTTTAGCTTTAGAGGAGTTTCTAGAAATTGTGATGAGCCAAAATATCCTCAAAGGAAGCTTGTTGTTGAGCTGCATCTATAGCCACGATAGGATAAGGCTACCTACCCACCCATAGGCAAAGAGTCAGTCAGTCAGCCTTAGCAGCCAAATGTCTGCCCGATCAAATCTGCCTGTAACTCTACAGCACCATTGAGATGAAAATATATATATATATATAAGCAGGGCGGCTCGTGTTTTGTCTCTGTGCTACGTCAAGCATTACAGTGCTTTGCTTTGCTGTGTTCCAGGTTCGTGGGATTGCGTGTGTGCATCCCGCGCTGGAGGGATGTATTGAATGTGGGTTTTTGGTTTTGGTGGGTGGTATAAAGAGATGAGACAGCGCTAATGCCAATGAGATGGGTTTTTTTTTTCAGGCTGGGATATAAGGGAGTGGGTGAGCGAGTGAGTTGTTCTCAAAATGACATACAGCTGGCGTAGGATCCCATTGTCAAAGCATATGTATTGCATCTGGTAGTTGGTCTGGTGACATTCATTACTGCAACAGACGGTCATCCATTCAAGTAAAGTCAAGTGAAGCTAAACCGCGCTCAGAAAGCAGGTGACAAGTGAAATAGACCGGGGGTCCGAATATGTTTGAGACAGACGGTCAGGTAAGCTGTAAGGTATGCAACAGAAGGCCTCATAATTACCTATCTTGACTGGCCACATAGCTCAGACCGGTCAAGAGCTACAAGGATGGTCCGGTCAAATATGGAGGGCTCCAAGTCCCTCAGTTGTTCCCTCCTGAGTCTAAGTCAATATTGTCTTGTATGTATGCACCTGTTATGGATGGCGATGCTCGTTAGCGTCCCTTGTGGAAGTGAAAAGGTCCCTGAGCTATTCCCTTGCCCGTCTGATGATACTACATATTTATTAGTATTGGGTATTTAGTTTTGAGGTGATGTGATACAGAACATCATATACTCACGCTGTTCCACAAGGGCGGGTTGTAAGCTGCACAGCGCGAGGATCTTCAAGTGATCCAAGCTGGCCAAGTTTGCGAGAAGATAATGGATTACCAAGGTATTGAATGGTCAGGCTGGGGTTACACGAGAGGCAGGCTGTGGTCTGTACGGAATAGGCAGTCTATTATTGCCCTCCGTTCGAGTGATGTGTGTAAGCAGGACTCTCCTGATACGGATATGAGAGCATTAGGCGGGCATTGAACTGTATCTGCAGGTCGCTCGGTGCGGACAGATGTCGCAGACGCGTTGTCGCACCGTGATTATCTTATACCAAGAGTAGTATATATCATGCTCACGAGACTTGGCTGTTGGTTCTCAACTGGATAGTATACGAATCCATATGGAAAGAAACAGTATTTCGACAGCGAACTTGTAGGCAAAGAAAGTTAAAGATCGATAAACGCTTAGCCGAGGATAAGTGAAGATCGGGCTGCATTCCTCATCCTAAGCCCCTGTCACTGTTGGTCATGGTCCCCAGATCCATGCAATTCATGTCTGCATGCATCTATCTCCCGATTAGGGAATTTGCACGGGTTCAGGGATAGAGGAGCAGAAGCATAATTCTCATGGTCTAAACTGAGAACGATATTATATGCATGATATACATATGTCACTACTGGAAAGGACAAGGGGTGAGGGCTTGAGGGCTTGAGGGCTTCGCTCGATAGGTCCCATCGCCATGAGGGATATCGT
>JAADJG010000155.1:0-54900 GCA_012932025.1 Fusarium austroafricanum
GGTTAGGAAATAACCGGCACACCTTTCAGACTTGTAACCCGCCTGTCAGGATAGTTTCTCGAGGTTGTTGTGTTGAATATCATCCGTGATCTGATCACAGAATATATACTTTCCCAGTGACCCAGTAGTTCAACCAATGAGTCTCCAATCACTCTCATCAGCGTAATTGGTTTAGTGGTAAAATTCTCCGTTGCCATTCGAGCAGCGTCGGGGAGCCCTGGGTTCGATTCCCAGATTACGCATTGAAACCGGCGGTTGAGACGATTCAATCTTTTTGTGCTTATTCCTTTTTGTTCTGATTGAACTTAGAAGGCTGATGGGATGTTTGTTCTTATGGTGGAGGGATACTGAACATATATGGTGAAGAGCATAAGAAATGGAAGTCGCGGCTTCCTCCTCTGAACTCTCGGTCCCTTCAACTACCTCTCATTAGCTTATAGGACTGAAGATAGCTGCTGCCAGAAGACGGCTTAGCTATCAAGTATAAAGAGATTTCGAAGGGGAACTTTTATGTATATTAGGGGACTTTTGTTCCCTGTATCAACCGTAGAATGACCTACCGAACTCTAATAGTTTTGCCGATATACAGATATGATTCGGCCAGCTTCCAAACTTTGTGGCTGAAACGGGGGAAATTACTGGTAACCTTAACAGTTGCATCCAATGTTACTATTAAGCAACAGTTATGAACATCGTGTTTCCAATAATGAGGATCTTGGAATAGTTGGAATCGACACCATTTGAAGAATCGTTTGATTTGACTGGCTTAATAGCCGGGCCCACGGATCAAAAGGCCCGAATTACCATCAATTTAAAGAGAAAAATTGCTACAGCTTTCATGTTTAATTCATGTGATATTTTCCATTTCAATGATGGCCAAAATTGTCTCAGATTAGTTGAAATACGAGGAATGAAAAGGGGGTAGCATTGGCGGATCTTACTTATCCCGATATGCACGTGAGACTGGCTCTCCACCTCATCTCAAGATTCGCAATTGTTTTGGAGATGACAAGACAATTCAACATCAAGAATTCGTTCGCAATTGCACTATCGCTCTGTAAATTTGTACTCCATTAGTCGCTCGTTAAAATCACACGCTCAAAATGCCTTCTCCAATTGTTATCGCGACTCTCCAGGCTGCGGGCCTGTCGACCATCTCTAATATCTTTGCCCAAATGATTGAGGCTCGTCAACAAAGTGTATGTCCAAGATTATCATTTCGTTTCGTGGTGCCTTTCATACTTCTAAACTATTCATCATCACTGGAATTAATTGACTGATTTCCGTAGCGTCCGGTCTCTCTGGATATTATCCAGCTCCTACGCTTCGTCTCCCTCACATTGATGACAGCCCCTCCCAACTACCACTGGCAAGCTTTCCTTGAGCGCACATTCCCGGCCTATCCTTCAGGCCAAGCCCCTCAGATCGAGCGTCTGGGTGATGTTGAAATGCAACCTGCTGAAGATGCGCCCGAGCTCAAGGAAGGCTACGAGGAGCGCATGGCACAGATCAACAAGGACAGAGAATCCACGTTTAGTATGCGCAACACTTTGACCAAGTGGTTCGTTGACTGTATCACTGCTGGTGCCATCATGAACACGATTGCGTTCTTGATCATTATGGGTTTGCTCAAGGGACAGGGTGGCTCTCAGATTTGGAGCAACATCAAGACAGTAAGTTTTGTCTCTATCTTTAATTAGCAGGTTATACTGATGTTCCGAAGGAAACTATTCCCATCATCGTTGCTGGCTACAAGATCTGGCCAATTGCATCCATTATCAGCTTTAGTTTCATTCCTGTCCATCGACGAATTGTTTTCTTGAGTTTCATCGGTCTTCTATGGGGAATTTATATGAGTCTTGTGGCTTCAAGGGTTTAGATTTTTGAAAAGTTGTCTGTTCAAGGAGGTCATGAGGATAGTCATTCAAACGATTCTCTCGGGCGATATCGTGGCAAATTGAAGTTGACTGGTCTTTGGGCGCATATTGGACGTGTATGCCAGTGGTGTCAATCCTTTGAGGAAGTATTTGGACCTCCAAACCGCAGGCTTTGGTAGATGATTTGAGCCTAGTCGATTTTGAAAGGGTTGGATCAAAGCCCAGTCTAATCGCAATTGTTGAGATACCGCATAGTATCTTCACTGTGGCTCAGAAGGGTTATTTGTCAACAAATCTGATGGCGAAAGCTGGACTTGCACACACTTACTATTAGCTCAGTCTAGTCGATGATTTTGAAAAGTGTATCGGTGGCCAGATCCCCCTGCAACAGAACCAAGCAGATCAAGGCAACAAAGCACCGCACTTGACATGATATCGTCTAATAGTTCATCTATTGAATCTATTTCGCCCATAGATTGATATTACTATCGGCTCATTCATCTAGGTTATTCCTAGGACGAGAGGTGTTGGCTATGGCCGTTCGCTACAATTCACGATAATTAAAAACCCGTGTCCTGAATAGTTCCATGCAAATCACTTTTCTGTCCAAAAGTATGCCTGGTTAAGTAGAGTTGTTCAGAGTACGTTCAATCCAAACATAGAATAGTCCGGTGAAGAATATCAAACGCAGACTCACGTGGCTATTGTTCACCCGGTGGCTGTTCAGACTGGCAAACCACTTATTCACCGCCCTAAAACAAGATCGACCGAGCACTGAACAGCAACTTATCTGATAAAAGTCGATCCTTCGTCTTGCATATAAAAGCAGAAACGCCTTCCCCAAAAATCATCCAGCTCTCTCAGTATCAACCAACCGGAGCAATCATCAGATTACCATCCTATCAACCCCTACCAACACTACCAAGCAAACTTCACACTCACCCTTCAACTACATCGCCAACAAATCGCCAAAATGCCCAACTTTAGTCGTCTCATCTTCATCGCCAGAGTGTTGACCTGTGTCTGCTGCCGTCGTCGCAACAAATGTCAGAAGTCCTCTACGTCAAACCAACCGTACATGACTGAGCACAGCCCGAGGCGAAATGCCAGCGAGTTTGAGGTTTCCGACCGCTCTCAGTACTCCAGCTTTTCGCAGCTTACTCCTGGTTGTCGCGATCTTCCTCATCCAGATGAGTTTGAGGTCGCGAATGGACGGGATGAGTTTGGACTGAACCCTCCTGCATCTGGACGCTTTTCTAAGCCTGCTTTTGCTGCGCCTATGAGTCCTATTCGGGTAAGTTCTAGTACTTCTCGAATGTTTCACTATGAATATCCTCCTCCTGGAGGCACACTGGAATCTTTTGTAGAAGGTCCTGTTTCATTTGCTTCAGCTAAGGATGACATTTCCAAGTATGATCCCTTTGAGGGTGCTACTTATAGGAAAGCCCCTATAAGTCCTGTTGCAGCTGGATGTCCTTTTACGCCTGTTTCTCCTGCCCCTTTTGCAGCTTATAATACGTCGTGTGTTCCTGCTCATCCTCGTCCCGTTAAGATTACCTGGCCCGAGCCTGAAAGGACTTTCGCAGCTGGACGTCCTCTCACGTCTTCTTCTGCTGCTCTTGTAGCTGCTACTACCAAGTCTGATCCCGTTGGGCCTGATCCTACTGGAGCCGGATCTGTTCAGGCTTCTGCTAGGCCCGAATCTATTGCCGCCATTGCTACCAAAGCAGAATATGACGAGATCAATCTCACTGAATCTGATCCGTCTGCCAAAACGGACTCTGCTCCGTCCGATAAAGCCAAGCCTGGTCCTACTAAACCAGGTTTCGTCGAGGCTACTGCTACTGGAGCCGTCCATACAAGACCTGCTGAGGATGTCCCCCTACCAGCTTCTCCTACAGTAGGTACTGTCACATCTGACCCCACTAAGTCTGAGCCTGTTGAAGCTACTTCCGCTGAAACCAACTCTGATGAAGTCCGCTCTGGTGCAGCTGGTTCTGCAGCAGAAGAAGGTAAGGCTTCAGACTAAGCTACAGAGTTAAGTGGGGTTCCGTTTGGCGTTTGAATGACTAGGGAAAATGGCTGCATTAAAGTAAGGAGTTTTGGAAGCTGCTCGGATGGGGTTTGTCATCTCCTTTTTTTTTTTTTTTTTTTCTAGTATTTACTGGCTTGCTTAAATAAATCGCTATTGCTTCTGACCACGTATGCTCCTATTTTTTATTACCCTTTTGTTATGTTGAATGCTCTGCCGAACTCGTTTATAAACATAGTACCTGTTGGTACTTTGGTGTTTAGACAATCCATAAGCACTGACAGTATTATGCTCTTGGGTCCCGAGTGCCTTGCTTCATGATTTTCCATAATCTGCACCAGTCCCGGGTAGCACTACCTCTGGAGACGTACTGAATATCATCTAAAGATAGTCCGGATCTCGATTCAAGAACTCTTTTACATAAGGTAATCAGGGAAGCTTCCGGAGTACCTTCTCCGACTTGAAAGAAAGTATAAGATACCACCTCAATTTCATGGGCACCGAAAAGTACAATTGGTTGGGTAGCACGAGACCTGTCAGCCCAGACCAGGCTGTGTGGGCTACAGCCTGCAGGACATGGGTGTTTGAAAAAAAGGAGTATTTTCAACCTATCCTGGAACTTTCTGAATGGTTCATGCTGCTTTTATATGCGGGGCCAACAGCCGGGTTGGTTGTTAATTCTGACAGGGCAGAACGGACAGGGCAGAGGAGGGCACGAGATGGAGAGCTGAGGAGCTATGCCAGACAGGGGGCATAATGCATTAGAGGCTGCAAGACCCTGCAGCGGGTATCCTTGGTGGTGGCCTCAAAAGTGTAATTCATAAAAAGAGGCTTGCAAACGAAGGCTCTAAATTTAAGTTTAGTTTTGCTGAAACGATGACGGCGATGTCTGCCTATCAGGAGCGTTGTTTTGGCAATCTCACCGTTTGTAAGGTCGCAATAAGATGGCTGCTTTTTCAACCTCTGCACGTTCAGAGATATCTTAAATGAGAACGCCATTTTCATGACTCATGAACCCTCACCGACTAAGTCATGCCACGTCTAAGCTTGGAAGGTGAATCTGGATGAATGCTGTGGCAGTTTCAAATTCGGATAGATCAAAGCCACTTGATCCACAGAGCAGAATTTTACAACCTCTTTCTCCTATACTATACATATCCGATCATCCATTCTTTTGTCGGTAAGGAGATACAAGTGGAACAATCTCGGGGGGGTTGAAAATTCAAATTCCAGGGAAGAACACACATGACTCGGAGGAGCAAACAATGAAGGGAACAAACAGCGCAGAAATCTTGCAACCAAAGTGCGGATATCATTCCAGAAACGCCTATAAAAATCATTGACAAAACCTATCCAAAGAACCCTCTATATGGTATTGATATATCATGATGTATTCCCTTTGTATGAAGAATCGCCTTGCCAAACTTGATGCACATCGCGAGAGAATTGTGCCGTTAGCTCGCGAATTTTGCTGTTAGCATTGTTTGTTAGTCGTGTTCATTACGTATGAGCGAGCCTATACAACATACCCAAGTTTGGTGAGATCCATATCCATAGAGACGACAGCAGAGAGATCAGATAGATGATTGTTGACCATTGCTTGTTCATGGGCGTCTACCACGGCTTGTTGGACTTGCCGACTCTCCACCAAGGCATCTGTTAATTGTGCCCAAGCTTGAGCAGCTTGGATGAGATATTCACCAATGTCGTTGACAATAGTAGGGTTTGATTGATCGGAGGATGGTGGTTGTTTGGCCATGGTGTTTGAAGTGACTTCGAGATTCTGAACAAGTGCAAGTAGTTGCTGAGTAGAGTGCGCCTCGTAATCGGGGGGTACAACAGATCCTGGGTTTGGAGAATTCATTGAAATTTGGAGAAGAGTAACTGCTGACTGTATCGAAAATGGTTTTTATTTTGCACTGCACCTCCCAAGGGTTATAGAGAGATACAGAACAGGACAGGACAGGACAGGACAGGTGGAATAAGGGTGAAAATAATTTTATGTGGCTGCAGGCGGATGAAACACGGGCCAAGAGGAAATATACATGCAGAGAAAGATGATCTGAGGTTTCGGTGTCTCTGGAATGTGAAATGAAATACAGGTAGTAAAAGGGCGAAACACCCGATGCAATGAGCTTTGTCCCGTCTGCATCCACGTACGTACGTATGTGCGTGCGTGCGTGACTGAGAGAGGTGGAGACAAAAGGGGAAAAAAAAAACGGCGCAGCAAGGCAAAAAGAGATAATTGAGACAAGAGAAAACAAGGCCAAGCAAGACACACGCGCGTAGAGTAAAGTTAGCGCCAGAGAGAGGGAGAGAGAAAAAAAAAAAAGACAAAAAGACAAAAAACTGCCAGAAATAGAGAAGCCACCAAAGTTTGCCTTGACTGTGGATAAAAACCTTCTAGAAGGTGGATAATCTGTTGGTGTTGTCTCTTTTCTCTTTTCTCAGTGGCGGGATCGGCACTGGTTCCGGTGTCTGAAGTGAGCTCCGGTGAGACAACAGCCCATTAAAGAGAAGTACAAGTACTGTGCAGCGCTTATTAGGGAAAGGGAAATAAGCCGGCTGGTGCGTGGCTTTTACCTTTGGGGGTCTGAGACACGGGCCACGACTGTCAGAATTCATCAGGCAAGGGGTATCACTGCCTACTACGTACAGTAGTACCTTAGGCCATCCACTGTAGGGGTATTGTTGAGAACAGAAGCAATAATGATAATGACAATGACATCAGTGCCAATCCCGAGAATTCGGAGCTTCTGCCCCTCTTTCCCCGCGATGAGTGAGATACAGTAGCATCTAGTTGTCTCTCTTCAGTAATTGAATCGTACCACTTGGCGGCACTCCAAAGCTGACCGGTCCCTATTATAAAAGTGGAATGTTGTGTTGATGGTGAAACTCATCTTCTCTCTTGTCTCTTCGGCCAAGTCCGAGACTGTCACGATGTTTTACCGGCAATCGAGCCGGCCATGTACCTCAGGTTACACAAAGGCAGCACTCAAGGGAGAGAGGGAGAGAGAGGGAGAGATATGCGGTGAACAGAAAGAGAAAACAAAGAGACTCAGCCGCTAATGCACCCGAAACAATGGTTCGGTACCTCCGCAAAATCCGCCGAATGGATGGCTAATCCCGACCCATCCACGCCAAATGACACCCCCAAAGCAAAGCAGAGAGGACAGACAGGCATGGAATACGAGGTCAGTGAGTGCATGCACATTAATTAAAGTAGAATCGAAGTTGAAGGATGATTTGTGACGATAATTGCGGAAGAAGCAATTAAATCGAATGTCGTGCATTTTTTTTTTTCCCTTTTCGTTTCCGCTTTGTGAGTGCACTGTTTGTTTCAGATGCCTTGGTTGGTGGTGTTGTGTTGGCATATGTCAGATTATTCAGGGGTGTGAGCGTCTCCCTGTTTTTTTTTTTTTTTTTTTTTGTTTTCTCCTTGTGACCGCCATTGTTAAGCTCTGAGTTGTTGTCTCAGCTGTCTGTCATGATCAGACCTCCCCCAAATCTGACAATGCACGAATCATGTTCCGACTCCCGACGTGGCTTTTGCCCAGTTTCAAGACTCAGCCATGGTAAGTAAGTAAGTAAGTAAGAGTCTCCGAATACCACCCACCATAACGTCAATCTTGCTTCCATTCATCCCTCGTATATACGATTCGGCTCAGAGAACTTGCTCTCCGAGATGGCGTCGTACAGGAGGCCGTCCGTGTCCCACCCCTGGTGAGATGTAAGGGGGACGGCTCGTGGACGCGCGCACCCTTGCAGATACCTAAGCGCCTGCAAACCGTTGGAGACATGTCCTATGCTACGATAATTCACGGTTAACATACCGCCGCTACGTCATTATGTGCCTGGTGACTCCCGGTTGCCACGTTGTTTGGTTCGGGAGCTTAGCAATAGCCTACATAATATAATGCAGTGCTTTATCGAGCGGCAGAAGGCATAGCCCGGTTACTCTGTTTGACAGGTGTTTATCGTTCGTTAGCCTTGTCTTATGGATGTGTTTTCAAGACTGGCATAGTTATGTACCGTGTCCTCTGTTGAAGATAAACATCTTCAACAACATCAAGCTCAGCCTTAGTGATGTGAGAACTGATACTCATCGGAGAAAACATGACGCATGAAGGGTCCGCCCATCCCAGTCAATCGTGGCCAAGATATCCACAACCGATGTCCTTTCATCTGATAGCTGACAGGACCAGGAAATATCAGACCACCAATTATGCTCTCTTGTCTGGGGAAAAGAGATGATAATTGTTTGCCCACCCAAGCGAGACAAGACAAGGGCCATGTTGCAATCTTGGCGCAACCCTGGTCAAACCAATGGGTGCTAAACTCGTAGAGCATACTTTGCGAATGTATCATGGACATCGGAAATGGGTCTTGAGTTCCAAGATTCACCATCACCCTTGCAAGCCCACTAATGCGTGTCAAGCTCCCAGTTCGGCCACTAATGCACCAGGTGCCGATAATCCCAGACAAACCGTGTGAGTGGGGATTTTGGACGAGAGAAGACTTGACAGACCAGGCGAGAGACCCGACGTCAAGCTGATTATTTGGGTCATTTGGGTCATTTGGCCTCGGCTCCTAACGCTCGTTGGCCCAACCGATATCGTGGCATTGTTATTGGCTGCTAGGGCTTAGCTTGGCTGGGTCCATGGATGCGAAAACAACAAAGCGATGTTATCTCAGATAGTGTAAGCTCTATCGTTTGCTGCGGGGGAGTGCAGAGGAAGGAGGAAACAAGGCCAAATTTGCGCCTAGTCAGGAAAACAGAGGAAATCTCGAGCTAAAAAATCGCTAAATGGAAATGAGGCTATCACAGGAACAACCATTCATGCCTATAAATATGTCAGCTCTATCTCATCGGTAGCGAGTTCATCAACCAGAATAGCACCATCTCCATCGCATTCTGATTCTCTGCTCAACAGCATCACCATGAGTAAACCATCAGTTCTCATCATCGGCGGAGGCGTCTTCGGAACCTCAACTGCATACCACCTCAACAGGCGTGGCTACACCAACGTCAGAGTCGTCGATCGCTTTGACGCCCCATCTCGAGACTCGGCCGGCACAGACCTTAACAAGGTCATACGCGCCGACTATACCAACCCACTTTATGCACAGCTTGGCCTCGAAACTCTGGCCGTGTGGAAAGATCCAGACTCGCTCTTCAGGGGTCTGTACCGTGAGAGTGGATGGATTATGGGCGGCCATGAGGAGACAAATCAGTGGTTGGAGAATGCTAAGACTCTGGCAGACAGAAATGGAAGACCTGGGGTGGAGTATTTGGATGTTGAACAGATCAGAGTGAAGTGGCCTGCTCTGACTGGGGAGTTTCCGGGTTGGACCAACCTGTACAGTCCTGAAGCTGGTTGGGTAGGGCCTCGATTCGTATTGGATTTCTTGGGCTGACCAGGTCTCTGTCTCTGTAGGTCCCTTCAGGCCAAGCCCTGCTTCGCATGGCCACAGCTGCAAAGGAGAATGGTGTCAGGTACATCACCGGCCATGCTGGTCAGGTCAAGTCACTCATCTACGACAACAACGGAACCTGCAAGGGTGCCATTGCTGCTAATGGCGACATTCACTATGCCGACAAAGTTATCGTTGCAGCTGGAGCTGGCCTCCCGGCTTTAGTTGAGGGAGCCAGAACTGATGTCAAAGCGGAAACGTCGGTAATCTGCGTGATGCAGCTGAACAAGCACGAGATTGAAAAGTACAAAGACATTCCAATCATCGACGACTTCGAACAGGGTATGTCCTTGTAATTTGTGATTCCGGATTTGATAGCCTAACGCTAATCATGTCCAGGGATCATCTTTCCTCCTGATGAGAATGGCCTCATCAAGCTGTGCAGCGTTAGACTTGTCACTAACTTCGCCAACCATGGGTATCCTGGTGCTTCGGTTTTGCACTCTGTGGGCGATTACCCGTTCGACGGATGCCCTAGGGAAGTTGAAGACGAGATTAGACAGTTTGTGCGAGAGATGATCCCCGAACTCGCAGATCGACCTTTTGTTCATACCCGTCTGTGCTGGTAAGTTACTTCATAGACTATTCCCCGTAATCCACGGTGTGGCTTATCAATCTTCAGGGATGGCATGGCCACAGATCTCAACTTCCGCATCTGCCCCTACCCCTCAACGCAGAGCTTGTACATCGCCACAGCCGGTTCAAACCACGGCTTCAAGTTTCTGCCCATCATTGGAAAGTACGTAGCCGATCTTCTTGAGGACTCCCTCGATGAAGGCCTCAAGGATCTCTGGAGCTGGAAATTCGGAAAGAAGCCCGATGATTTCCAGGATCCTCATCCGTATCCCCGACGAGACCTGGGTCAGTTGACGGGTTGGAAGGGGAGAAATGCTCCCGCTGGTGGAAAGTTGCCTTGGACGTGGAGCCGGAGTCGTCTGTAGAGCGTTGGAGACATACCCTGTGTAGACGTAGTGCCAAGTGCCTATCGTAGTGCCTAGTCTGCTCGCATCTCATGGCTGAATCTAACGGGCATGTCGAGATCCGCCAATGTACGTACTTTAAGTCTAGACAAGGAATAGAATACATGGAGCCATCACATGATGAAGTGCAATAGTTGAGGCCTAATTAGAACCAGATCCACGGATATGGATCTGCAGACGCGCTAACCTGAGCTATTCCAAGATTTAGCGTTGTTGTCTCAGGCGGCTCTGTTTCCTCTCTTCCCTTGGAGGCAATTTTTGAGAAATCCCCTCAATAATTGGAGATTTACAATCATGAGAACTTTTACAAAAGTTAATTCCCCGGTTTACACGGACAAGACAATGCCGTGAGTTCCCGCCGGTGTTTGAGGATCCGATTATGGTATGTTTGTGAGCGCCTAGTATTGACCAATCGATTAGTATCGAGCTACTCTCAGACATTTAAGACCGAATCTAGCTCTCGAATTTGCTTTTTTGTCTTCATGCTAATGATTTCTTTTTCGATTAATCACAAGACTTATTTGTGGCTCTTTCGGGGAAGACTCGACGCTTCCTAGCCTACCTAGTGGAGTCGTACTATGTCCATACATGACTCGTCATTATCCGACATCACGGTACGACTTAAACAAACGCACTAATTAAGATGAGACAGTCTCAAGGACGAAGAGCCATTGCCTGTACGGCATGCCACGCACAAAAGTTAAAATGCAGTGGAGGTGTGTTTCTTCAGTATGGACACTCGCTTCTGAGGCTTAATATTGACAGCCATGTAGAAACTCCATGCCACCGTTGCATCCAGCATAACCGAGAATGCATACATCCAAAGAAAGAAAAGTTTATCACAGTATCTGAAAGTTATCTTCGAGAGATAGAAGAAAAGGCCAGCATCAACAGCCTTTTGGCTGATACGCCAACTACTTTCCCTCTCCTCAATACCAATAACTTCTTACCTGAAAGTGACTTTACAACAACGGGCTTGTCGAAAGAACCATGTCCCGCTGAGCTCTTTATTCAGAAGCTTAAGGGCCTTTCTGCATTGCTACACCCATATCTACAGCATGAAGCATGCCAACCGCTGGAAATAAACAAAGACAGTGATTGTGTCTTTTTTAGCTTAGGACCCAAATCTGACCGTAAGTAATATGCTGTTCCAGAAAGCGAACTGATTCGAACGCTAGTCTTCAGGTCCTGAAATATTAGTTAAGCTCCCACCAAAAGCTCAGACTATATCTCTCTTAAATACATTTGAAGAAGCTTGCAGCGAATACCACTGGTTTCTTCGTCAAAGATTTCGAGAGCGGATATGGCAGACATACTCTCAACCCACTAGCCAATCTGATGATAGAAACTGGTTCTGTCGAATTTCTATTGTCCTGGCTCTTGGCCAAGCTCTTGAAAGCCAGCGAGAGCCAAAGCTTGAATCAAGAGACGATTATTCGAATCTGGTTCGAAAGCTATCCATGTTAGATCTCTTTGGGCAAGCTGTTTCACTATTCGAAGTTTCAGAAACCCCGACATTGGAGGATTTGGAGGCTCTGAACCTTATGGTGAGTTGTAGATTTTCTTATCTGAGCAACCTACTAGGGATTGCTGATAATGGCATAGGCTTATTACTGCCACTTTACGAATCGTCCCAAGACGGCCTTTATTTATATTAGCCAGTGCATGACACTGACGAGACTCCTTCATTCTGACAGTATCAAAACCTACCAACCAAAGTCTGGGAAGCGAGATCGTCTTATGAGCGAACATATGCGTCGGCTTTGGTGGACGACCGTTTGTCTGGATAGGATGCTGGCGTCGGAGCTCGACATGTCTCTGGTGCACCCAGGTGTCTCAGATCATATATCTCTTCCCTCTTTAGATAATTTATCACTAGAAGACGCGGAGGAGGTTTTTGACACTGAGCTGTTGCTTGAAGAAATTAGGTTATGGAAAGGGGCTGGCTCTTCGTTCTAAATACTATATTCACTCACCTAAAGCGACAACTATAAAGAAGTAAGAGTTTTTTTTTTTTTTTTTTTTTTGGAAGCACATAAAATAATATTGTGCTACCACTATAGTCATTAGAACAAATTCTCAGGAAACCTCAAATATTCTATTCATGTCACTATTGGATATCATCTTCCTAGAACTATTGATTTTTACTCGCCAAGCTGGAATTATACTTAGTATACTTATAGCTAGTACGATGATGCCTGTTTGACCACTCCTAATAATGCAACTGATCTTGGGAGTAGTTTCTGGCTGGGGTTTGGATGTGCTTTGGAAATCTACCTAGAGAAGCAAAACTATCTCCGAGATCTCCGAAATCTCCATGTATACAACATATAAGATCTATCTGTTGGAGGATCTGCTTAGTGATGGATATATATAGAATGGAAGAAGCCTTACAAGGCTGGGTCCAGGAGGAATCGTCGCATTTGACCCTCCCACCATATGGCTATGATTGGGGGCTGAAGGAACGATATCCATAAATACTTGCCATGTTTGGCTGAATTGTGCGCTGTCGTGTAAGCGCGATCCTTCAGCGGGTCTTGATAATCTCCGAGGCGATCCTCTTTGCTCATATCTAAGCTCAGTCAGCCTCCTGCTTTCTACATAAGGCCATTCTCTGGAGGAACTTTTCAAGTCTAACATCCGACAATGCTGACATAGCCTTGTTTCGCGGAATAGGTAGACCAGATTTCCTTAAGAATTTGAGATGGCCTGGGCATGAATCATCAGTCTTGTATTGTAGAGTGGTTGATCTGATCAACAGACCAACACGTCATCTGTTGATCAGCATCAGCACCAGCTTGACCTGGGCTGTGCATAACGAGCTGTCAGATGGCTCAAACCATGATTATTCCTACTTATTTAAGCCCTAGGCTCTTCAGGTTATTTGCTTGTTCGCGTTAATATCTCATGCTAAACATTCACAGACAAGATGCATTCTATCCAGAAACTCACCGTTCTCCTCTCAGCAACATCCTTGTCTGGAGCCTTTGCTGGCCCACTGGGAAAAGACTCTGTCAACATTGAACAGAGACACTCTGAACATGATTCCCGAACTCCCAACCCTTTCTTGAGTTATCAAGGTACTCCACCTGGTAAGGAAGTTCAAGGTGGTGTCAAGCTTCGGATCTTGTCCGTTGGTGCCTCTATCACCGTCGGGTTTGGAAAAGGAACCGATGGAAATGGATATAGAAAGAGACTTAGAGATGACCTGAGTAAGAGCAAAGTATTCTTGTTAGAGAAGTCTGTGGCTAACATGATGCTAGGAAATAAAGTTGTCTGGGCTGGAACTGAGAGGAATGACAAGGGTGACATGGAAGATGGTTACTTCGTAAGCCCTCCCAAACAATCAATACCTGGGAAATTTAGCTAACGTGCTTATAGTCAGCTTGGTCCGGCAAAACAGTCAAGTATATCAACGACCACATTGATCCCGCACTTGAACAACGCCCCAATCTCATCCTCGTCTTCGCCGGAACAAACGACATGAACAGCAACCCCAAAGTTTCCACTGAAGGAAATGATCCCAAGGAAACAGCCGAAAGACTCAAATCAATGGCTGAAAAGATGGTGTATGAGTGTCCAGACGCTGCCATCATTCTCGGCATGATCACCAACGTCTGTGAAGACAACCGCGACCAGCGTGAGAGGACAAAGGTTTACCGTGAACATATCGCTCGTGTGGCTGGTGAGCTCAAGTCAAATGGATCTCATGTTCTTGCTGCGAACTTTGGTCCGTTCAGGGATAGTGATTTGAGCGATTGTACTCACCCGACTCAGGAGGGGTATCAGATTATGGGTCATTGGTGGTATGATTTTGTTTATCAGATTCCTAAGGGGTGGATTAAGGCGCCTATTGGACCTGACCCTGTCCGTGGTTAAGGAGACAGTGCCGGAGATATAGTATGGGAGGAAATAATATGCGATTATAGACTGAAATTGTCCTTCCTTTATAGTAGATAGAAATTATGTTGTAATGGGACAGAATGTGTTGGATAACCTACAAGAGCTGCGATGGGAAATAACGAGGTAGAGAGCTCAGCTATCAACAAGAAACTTCAGAAATGTCTAAATAAGCTGCAACAAAGTCTCCGAAAGTTAATATACCAAGTGAATTTAAGCGTGAAGTTACTTATTCAGAAATAGCTGGCATATTAGAAAGGGGTCCAGATAGTGAAGAGTACGCAATAAACCATAAAGAAGTCAGTCCCGAAGACCAAAAACTATAGAAACATGGTTATAAAATATGATAATGGACTTTACATGCAAAGTGAACTCGACATCTCTTTCAATGGCCAGGCAAAGGCTCAGGCTATTTCAAGGCACCGAAGACTGACTGTTGTTCTGATAGATAAGTATTCCTCTATTACAGGCATGGCACTTTAGGCGGAGACCTAAAACGCCTCAGAATGAAGAAAATCCATAGGGAAGTCATAAGTCAGAATAAACCATAACAAAACCAGATGCTACAGCTCTCTCCACAGTGGCTACAACACTCGACTGGTTTTTCTGACTTACTCTTTATAATTAAAGGAAGAAAGCACACATCTCTTGAGAAACTTGTTAACAGCTTTTCCAAATATGCTTGAGTCTTACAATTATCAGTCGAGATGCTAGGGATATAGAGAGGTAGCCACAGATTCGGGACCCGAGGATATTACAAGTTCAGTCATAAGACCAAGCTGAGACCCCAGACTTATACCACTCTCCCGCTATAACATTTCAGGGAAAATAACACGGCATCTCACAAATGATAGAAATTGCATAATCAAGAGAAGCATTAGGCCCTCACTACAGCTGCAATAACCGTCGTACTCGATCATCTGACCAAGTTACCAGGAACACATCTCAACAAGACGATAAGAACAACAACCCCACACACCTTCTCCGTAAACCATTTCCCCATCCGTGTCTTAGATTCGTCTATCTCGTCTACGTCACACTCCCTGATAAGCTCCCCTCGCCGCTACTGTACCCCGCGTTTCGCTCTCATTTGACTATCCCGAAATGGCTATGTTAACCCGCTGAGACTCTCAAAGTGTAACCATGTTTGGGTTTCGCAGGCGTTTATCTCGTGAGTGCTCTGACGATACTTGGGGTGAAGACTTGAGACACTGGTGGTACGCATAAAGAAAAGCAAGCTGCTGTGTAGATAAAGTTAATGTGTTTGTGGCTCTGTAATAACTCTATATCATTACCATTTATTGTACTGGACCGGTTGTTGAACTGGTTATTCTTCATCATGCTTGTTTTCTCTGAGACTCTTCATCCTACCACGGTTCATACTGTTCTCGTGGTATCGTTTTGTGCCAGCGCTTGTGCATGTTTGGCTCTCTTGGCCCATGCTCTTGTCGACAAGCGAAAGGCACTTACGCGATATGCGAACTATCCATCATCTCCTCCACCAGAACCCGTAAAGAAGACTGCTCCTGCAGACTACACCACCGTCTATCCTCCATCTCAACGACATGTTCTACCTGAGATATCTCCAGACTTTGTCTCAAACGATGTTGACCTTTCTGTGACGCCCAGGCCTCTTTTGAGGCTGGATGAAGACTATCGCCGAGCAAGCCCATCTACATTCAACTTTACCAGCTTCAGCGTCGACGAAATCCGACGACTAGGCGATTTCCCTGACTACGCAAAGTTGTCTGGTGTACCCTTGCCAGAACCTCTCAAGAGCTTCAATGTCGATAAGGCATTGCCCAGGCCTTATCGCCCGTTCCGATGGGCGTATCACCAGACCATGTGTAAGTCAAACCAGACCAGCCCACTCTACTAACTAGTAACTAACGCCCTAAAGCATTGAAGAAGATGGACCCAGACTTCTGGATTGAGATAGAAAACACATATCGCGAGCGAGTCGCCCAGCGCCAAAGCCTCTACGCTAAGCACGGCAGCGATGTCCTGCAGGCCCTTCCAGGCTCTGAACTCGCATGCAAAGAGCTCATGGAAATGGTCATTCAATTTATCTGTGCGCGCTATCCTCAGTCATTTGAGCTTCATAGCAGAATCTTTGTCAATCACCTCCTAGGAGTCAAGGAAGATCTTGATCAGATTGAGCCTTTGGTCTTCCTTATTAATCATGTTCCTGAGGACTTTGCGCTCACACTGCGAGATCCTGCTACAGGACGGTATTGTTTTAGGGCAGGAGTTATTTGCTCTTCAGTGGGTTGGAAGCTGAGCGAGAAGATTGGATTGGGGTTGCCAGAGATACATGCCCCCGTGCCTGATTACAAGGAGAAGATGGAGTTTAGCATGGACCGGTATGTTATACATGCACCCCAAGACACTTTCCAATGGCTAACATGTACGAGATTCTTCACCAAAATGCCTACCAACAGTCCCATCCAGCGCGGCTCCTGGGGTCTCGAAGTCGGTCAACCACTCTTCATCCCAGCAGAGGACCCCGAGTTCAAGATCAGAGAGGTTCAAAGCTCATCTCTAACCGAATCCGATCTTCACCTCCGAGTCGATTGGCAGACTCTACGTCGACTACCTCTTTCTGGCGCCATCGTCTTCAACTTCAAGGCCCTTTTCACACCAATGATTGAGTTCAGAGATGAGCCGTACGTTCCATCTCTAGTCCTCAAGGTGCTTACTGAAGGAAAGGAGAATATTATGAGATATAAGGGTACATGGCATGTTGAGCATGTGGCGAAGCCGACTTTGAGGAAGTGGGAGAGGGAGCAGATAGAAAAGGGGCTGATCCCTGCGGATTGGGAGGTGACTACTTTGGCGGAGAATCCTTTCTTTCCTGGATGGGAGAGGAAGTGGAGTGTGAGCTGAGGGGCTTAGAAAGTCCTAGTATCTTGTGTAGCGTTCAATGTTTATCTTTCTATTCATTTACAAGGCTGGGTGAAATATCGTGAGAGCTTCATTTGTTCAAGTGTTGTGACAACAAGTCTGGATGTTCAACAAAGTGCCTTGGCCCTGAATAGAGCCATACTCTGCAAACAGGACTCCTATCTTTGTAAAAGCGAGAGACAAAATATCTAATTATTCGCTCAATTATCTATAGGAAAAAATAGTCGAAAGACATGACATTGTTCTAACTCAACTTCAAATCGCTATACCATCTACCATGGGTATTTCCTAATCTCGCCCTCCTTCTCAACATCCAACCCCCTCGCTACCTGCTTCTCATGCTCTCTATCAAGATACTCCAACAAAACCTCCCCATACTTCTGCCGTCCCTTATAATTCGCAACCTTATCATCCCAACTCCTCACCGCACTCGCCAACCTGCCTGGGACATAATCTTCCTGTGCAATCTCCGTTACAGGATGGAAATACGTGCGAATAGTAAACACTACAGCCCCAGTCTTGGGTAAGCGACGCAGTGACTGGCGCTCAGAGCGGAACATGTGGTGCTCGATTGCCTTGTCCTTCTCAGCCGTGCTCCAGCTCACAGACGGCGCGTCTTCACTGCCGATACTCCAGCTCCAGGCGAGACTGTCGTCAACTTGGAGGAAGTAGTTGTTGCGGTTGTATACTGTCTCTGGGCGCAGACGCTTGAAGAACTTGCACATTCCTGTTTCGAGCTTCTCCTTGAAATGCGGAACGTCGCCTGACGTGTGGATTTCTGACAGGGACATGCCGTATTTGTCTGATAGGCGCCAGAAACCTGCGAGGAGAATTGCACCAGCGAGGAGATAGTATTGACCATCGGGACGCTCGACCATAATGGCGAGATCGTCTTGGATGAGACGTGCACACATGGCCATAGGATCTTCAGCAAGTGGACGCTCAACTATGTTGAAGTCCTCGCCAGACCATTTGTTCTTGATACCAACGGATGTTCGCTCAAAGAGACTTGGGTAACGAGCAGGGAGATAATCCGCCATCTCCTGAAGCAGCTCAATAGCAGCGGGATAGGCATCAGGATGTGTATTAACACATTTCGTTCCTCTCTCTGCAATCCTCGCCGCCTTATCAGCGTGGAATTTAGGATAGTGATTATCCAGTTCAATCCATTCCTCTACAGGACACGTTCGCAGACCCATGGTAACTTGGTAGTTAGGACCATAGCGAAAGGCTCTATAGGGAAGAGGCTTGGTCTTGTCGATGGACCAGTTGGAGTATGGTTCAGGAACGGGGGTTTTGTAGTCGCTGGGCTCATAGTTGGCTGACACAGGAGGGAGTTTGGTCTTGTAGCGGAAGCTGCGACGACTTTGGATGATGTCGTGGAGTTTGTAGGTTAACAGGCCGAGACTTGTTAGGATGCTGAGGAGTATGACGGCTTCATGAGGGCCGAAAGAGGAGAATGAGATGCCCATGGTAAGTTTAACCAGTAGAAATACAAGTAAACCAGTATCAAGTCTGAATAGTAAAGCGATGGTTGTACAGAGAAACCAGTATCAACCACCATATATAACTACAGTATAACTAAACTTCTGGTGGTACAACTCGTATCCATTTAACCGCCCCATCCTCTCAATAACCCAATCTATCATCCCTCCGTAAACTCAAGTTACGTATCTACTATCATCATGCACCGGAAATCGCTTCTCCAAACGGACGATCCCACCCCCGACCTCCGCATCCGAAACCCCACAGCGTCTTCCTCCGGACAACTTGACCCAAATAGGAAAAACAAGGCTATCGCGACGAACAGCTTCTTATCACCCCGCAAACATATCGGTAACATTGTTCCAAAGAGGGAATGAAGCTCTGATGGTTATTGTTGCTGCTTATGAATATGCGTGAGATGGATATTGCGAAATGAGGCTTGAACGAGAAAAATGAGTGGGGAAGAAGTGTATATGAGAGTGCCTGTCTTCCTCAAAGATTGGTCTGCATCATATCAAACAAGCACATCTTCATCTTTACCTAAACTAAACTCGATACTTCAAACTACTTTAAATCTTCAAAATGGCTTCCTTCAAACACTTCGCCCAAGCCCAAACCAAGTTCGAAATCCCCCCTCTAGCAGGCGGAAACACCTTCATCGGCGACATCCACTCTACCCCCGACAGCGCCGAGAAGCCCCTCTCAATGGGTCTTTTCCGCGTCAACAAGGGCGAGCCTCTTACCTACACATACACATACGACGAGTGCAAGATCATCCTCGAGGGAAACTTCACTATTGAGGACTCGACGGGTCAAAAGGTCGAGGCTAAGGCTGGAGATGTCTTCTTCATTCCCAACGGGGCGACTCTCACTTTTTCGTCGCCGGATACGGGATTGGCGTTTTATACTGGTGCGAGGAAATTCAATGCTATTTAAGGCTGGGTTTGGGAGGATAGCGAGGTCATGATAAATGATATAGAATGCTTCCATAAATCTTAGAGGCTGTTGATCAAGCCATAACCCTACTTGAATTCCATGCCGTGATAGTTCCATTAACTCCAAACATGATAAACCCCAAATACCCGCTTCGATACACAATCTCTTACCCAAACATTGACCTCAGGTTCTTATCTTCCATCACATCCACCCAATGCACCGCAGCCGATCCAGGCGGTTCACTATCATAAGCGTCCCAAATCGCCTTGATCAGCTCCTTTGCCATCATGACCGGTTTCGGAGGTAGACTGCTCTCCAACATGTTCAGACGTCCGGTGATAAAGTGCCGAGCGTTACTAATGTCCAGAGACATGCGGGATATTAAGTTCGCAGGGGGCGGTGAAGTACCCAGCGCATCCATCGAGAAGGGATCAGTTTGGAAGCTTGAGGTGTTGATACCAGCGTCGAAAGGATTTGCTATGTCGAGCATGGTTGCAGTATCGTAGCGAAGGCCTGTGCTGGCGGTGATGTACAGTAAAGGCTGGATAACGCGTGTACCAGAGTTGGGTGGGATTTGCTCCAGGACGTTGACGAGACGGAGACTGAGGGGGATGATCCACTCTTCCCATGGAATATGTCTGCTATTCGCATGGACGGAATCTGTTGGGAGTCGTAAAGCCACCAAATCAGGAAACGTCTGGTACAGCTGAAGCAACGCAGCAAGTTTATAAGCCTCAGCGACCTGAGCAAGATGAAGGGGCGGTGTTCGGTAGTCTCCCGTGCTGGCAACACAAATGCTGCTCTGGAACTCAAGTCCAAGTAACTTCTCTTCAAGTCTCTGCGCTTCTTGAATCTCTTCCAGAGCTCTTTGGAAATCCCGCCCGGTTTCTTTTGGCAGCTTGAGATTTCGTCGGAAGCTTCGGCAGAGGCGTATTGCTTGGGCGAAAAGCTGGGAGGCAAGCGGGGAGATACCGGTCCATGGATGTGGTGAGTTGTCCATATATCGCTCGACCAGTTGCATTGATGGATCGGTCTGAGGTCCTGTTGCCGGGTCTTCGGTGTCGAGAGCTGCGTCGTCTTGATTAACTGCTGCAAGGAGCATTTCGCAGTATGTCAAGCTTCTGTTGAAAAAGGATAAAAGCTCCAAATCCTTTGCTGAAAGTGTCGAGACACGGCGATTAAGGCGATTCAAAATCTTGCGGGCTGATCGAAAGAATGGCAGACCTAATTGCCTCGCATCCACCCAACACACAGTCGTGCCAAGACAAAATAGCGAAAACAAAGCACCAGCGGGCATATTATCCACAGAGGGATTCTGAATAATGTCTTCTGCTTCAGAAAGAACAGATCCAGTAGCAGCTTGTAGGAAATACATAGCTGATTGCTTCATGTGTGGTAATCGCGTAGACAGGAACCCAGCAGACATGCTCTGCAGTGAACTAAACACGGATTGAGAGCTCGTGCATAGCTCAAGAGCGAGTTTTCGATTGAGGTTGAAGTCGGAATCGAAGCCGGACCAGAGTGTACAGACTTGCTCGAACCAGTTGCTGATGAGGAGGGATGAAGTATCGGTGATGAGACCAACTGTGAGAGGCGTGCCTTGGTAGAACTGTGATTCATTCGTAGGTACAAGTGATTGAGAGGTCATTTCAACATTTGTAACTGTCATGTCGCTTATTTCAGGTGCTTCCACAATTGAGTTCGATCGAGCGAATATGTCATTTTCGGATTCGGTACACGAACTAGTCGTCCAACTGGCGTCGCCAAGGATGGAAGTGTTATCTTCTACCGGCAGCTCTTCAAGCGATGGATCAAGGGCAATAGTATCCAGCATCGCAGATGGGGTCGCTATATATGGCGTTTCAGGTTGTAATGTCGAACTTCTTCGCGAAGACGTTGGCGAGGGAGCGGTCGCAAACTCGAAATTGGCCTCGCCTGGTTGATGCTTGAACGACCATTTAAACTCCTTCCAGTAACCACCGCATTTGACGCCTTTTCGTATACATCGCAGACACTCGGGTCTTGCCTCGTCGCATTTTGTCTGGACATGTTAAATCACATATGAACGGCCAGTGAGGATAAGTGTTGCATACATGTTTGGCTTTGCAAGTCACACAGCCTGAGCGTGACCGCGGGTTAGGACCATTCTTGGTCTTTGACGATCTTCTGCAATTTGTCTTAGTCGTAGACGTTTTTGTCTGCATTCTGAGACTGTTTCAGTGACTCTCACTAAAAACGGGAGATAAGAAGAAAGAACTGTCTTGGAGATTCAGAAATGAAAAGGAGAGAAGATCGGCCATCACAAGACAAGGTAGCTTTGGTCCTTGATGGGATAGAGACAAGGACATGGACGTGGGGTGGCAACTTATCTCCAGGCCCTGGTCAACTGGACGAGATAGAAACGCGGGGAAATACATCACTATCAGCCACTAACGCGCACTAATTTCGGTCCACTAGCCGTGCAACGACGTAACACTGATAAGAGTGAGGCTGCCAAAGTATTGGATGCCGTGAGGAGAGATAGGTTGAAAGTGATGGACCTTGACAAGTAAGAACTGTTGAAGAAGATTGGCTAGACGTTGAAAAAAGCAATCTCATGTTCGGTATCTCATATCAAGACTCTCCTCTATACATCTTATATATCGTGGTTCTTTGGAGTGTCGAGATGCATGCGTGCTGGTGGAGTTTCGGGATCGAAACTTGTGCTCCACTGAATGTCCACTCGAGCTACCAAGACCCAGACTCGCTTATCACAACCTCAGATAACTCAACGTTTACGCATCGACAAGATACCTATCTAGTCTAAACAACTCAACCATTTCTTATCATCTCTCCCACAAAAGCCCCAAAGATCCTTCTGGAAGTCAACTCCCGTAGCCTCAAATGTCAAAAGCTTCATCGTTGTTGATCTCCGAACAAATGCGGGGTGCACACCAACCCAACCAAACCAAACCACTAGCCACCTAATGACGCTCGTCGTTTAAGCCTGGAACAAAAGTTACACAGCACAGATGGAGCAAACTATTACCAAATGGAAACCCAATGCCGGCATGGTTCATCATGGCAGCTCAACTTCATGATGACTTGACACCCTTGAAGCTCCACTTTGAAAATCTGGGGTAGGTATGGGGTAAGTTTCAACGACAATGCACGGTAATGTGTATAAATAACGGTTCTATCTCTTCCACGGAACCATGGTGTTTAATTGAGGATGTGACTCAAATGGAGTCAACGTAGACGCCATCTGTAGAGCACATGTGCAGCATCAGGTGCAACAGACTCGATTTCTGCAACATTTTCAAAACAGTCGCAATACCTACAGTGCCAACTACGTTGAACACGTCCGTTCGACGGCAAATGAATCAAGTCTATATCTAGGTATCTATTCTAAACCTTTGTCTAACCCACGGTCCACCACATCACATAACCTAATTCCTCACTCTCACAACCGAGCCTTCACACCATCTTTCTCAATATCCGCCTTCGCCTGTGCATTCAACCTCCTCCACAACCCCTTTCTCAACTCCGTCCCCTCTATAAAGTTCCTAAACCACTCCCTCTTAAACTTGGGCAACTTTCGTCCCACCCCAGTCTCACCCTCCCCAGCCAACTCCCGCACCGCCTCGAAGTAATCCTCAAAGTCAGGGAACACGACAGAGAACTTTGGTCCATCACCGTGGGTCTGTATCCTCTCATCCTCCCATCTCTGCATTTCTTCTTGGGAAGGTAGGGTACCTCGTCCGGCGAGGATGCGAGCCGCGTAGACGGCTTGCCACTCGAAGATCTTGAATGTGAGGCCCGCACCTACAGCTCCGACGAAGAGAAGCGTTGGGTCTTTTTGCCATACGATGTGTTGGTACAGACCAGGCACGCGGTTGTTGCGTACTGGAAGAGAAGGGAGGAAGGGAAGCGTCCAGCTGTAGCCTGTGCCGAAGATGATGTGGTCTACGTCCTCGATGCTGGTTCCGTCGATGAAATACACAGTTCGGCCTGCTACCTTGGCGATAGATGGGTGCTGCTTGATCTTGGGGTGGTCAAAGGCTGTGTCACCAAAGAAGACATTCGTGTTGTGTCCGATGGTGACGCAGTGGATGGGAGTTTTGGCTGTGTCTACGATATCAACTGCGATATCTGCCGCTGACACGGATGCCCCCACGACAACGATTCGCTATGCCTCACATTAGCAGCGTCACATACTCATTGTGATACAACCCACCTTATCGTGAAAAGAATCTCTGCCGCGAAAGTGCTTGCTATGCACAACACTCCCCGGTCTCGTCTTCTCAAACTGTTCCAGCCCTTCGATAGCTGGAACATACGGCACCCAATAATGCCCACTAGCCACGACAACAGCATCAAAAGTCTCACTCCACCAGTAATCCTGTTTCTTTCCCTCCTTCCTCAGCACAACCTTCCACTCATCACCCGTCTTCTCGACATGTTCCACAGTGGTGTTGTACGAGACAAGATCCTCATAGTGATTACGCTGCAAGATACCAGCGATGTAATCACGCATAACTTTCCAATGCCGAAATGGCGTATCGGTGCCGTGCATCTCGATTGATCTCTCACTGCGGATTACGGGGATGGGCTCTTGTGTGAACTCCATTGTCGATGTATCGACGTTAGTTTCCAGATAGGGGTACAGGGAAGATTCTTCATGGCGTGGCTGTGTGGACTTTGGAAGGAGAGCTGGTAAGGTCTCTGGGATAGGCAATGGCTCATCTGCTGTTCGGTCTGCGAGTTTTGCCAAGTTTGAGATTGTTGGAGGTTGAGTTGTGTCGCCAATCCTTGCGCCGTTAGATTTTTTAAACATATGGGTTATTGTTATTTGAGACACTGCTTATAACTTACCAGCATCCTCCAGGCCCTTCACGGCGTTCAAAAACTCGAATGAGATCAAATGTCTTCTCTTGAGCGAGGGCATCAACAGCAATAGCACCCGCTGGTCCGGCGCCGATTACGGCCACACGTTTAACCCGAGGAACCAACATTGTATCGAGTCAATGGATAGATGACCTCAAGTATAAGGAGAGATTGAGTGAATGATACTCTAACTTTGCCTGAAAATGAGTGGAAGAGGCAAATATAAAAAATGAAAAGATGCCAAACGTCGTCTTAGTCTCGGAGGATTTTAGCGGCCGATATTCTCCACCTGCAGGATTATCAGACCAGACCCTTGATTGTGCCTCAAATGCGATATATCACGCCATCGCCAGGATCTGAATTTATTAAACTGCCGATTTATTCTTAAACTGAATTGAGTTTCTGTCATGCGATTCTTTGCCCGGGTTCGATGCAAAATAACGCCACTTTGTGAGTCTGCTTCAAGGCCGTTATCATAGACTCAAACGCCAAGATATATCAGAGGCCAGCAGCGAATATCAGGGTCTGGATCAATTTATGCGTGCAACTCTTTCTGGTTAATCTTGTGTTGGTCAAAAGAGAAATGGTATTTATCGTATAAAACTGCATAACCAGATGCAATTACAACCGCAGCAGCCGCAGAAAGCATCGTGTGTCTATCTTTCAGCGATCAACTCCCAAACGCCCAAACAGTCAACCATCTGGACAACGACCTTCAGATGCAATCCTTCCTTAAACGCCGACGCAGAACCGGTATCACAACACAACTCCAACTTTTCGTAAACCCATAACTCATTAACATTTAGACAATAGCTCCGTACTGCCTGAACGAAGCGCGCGATGATGGCGGAACAGACTGTTCAGGTCGATACGGCTCAGGACAACATCGCTCTAGTTCCCTCAACCAAGCATTCATCCTCGCCTTCTTATCATCGCGCGTACTTGAATATTCATGTGCCGCCCAGTCATCCTCGCTCAAACTCCACAGCGTCAAGTGTTCAAAGATGGCCATGACGGCTGAGATGACGATAACCGCAATCGGATTTCCCCAATCATCTGACCATGCGGCGTAGAAGATGAGCACGAAGGCATCGAGCGCATCGCTGAAGAGATTCGTAGCCAGTGCGCGAGTAACTTCTCGACGGGCGGCTGGGTCGGTTGCCGAGTTTGTAGTATCGCTTGTGTATAGAAGACCAGCGAGAAGAATATCACGGATGCCAATTAGACTGGCCAGCATGTATGCAGAGCCATCGGGGGCAATGTCGAGAGCCCAGAGGCCGAAGCGCGGGTATGCGATCAACGAAACGCCGCGGCAGAAGCGAGCTAGGGAGAAAGTTGCTATAGCGAAGCGCTGAACATGGTTGGCGAATGTTGGCGCAGGAGGAGGCTGCTCCTCGTATGGCGATGCGATAGCTGTGGGTGTAGAAAAGGGGAGCAGAGGAGTGCTTGATTCTGGTGGCATTGCCTTAGTTGTGGGCGTTGAAATATTCGTAGGCTTCAGTAGAAGTTGGTGATGGTGGAGCAGATGACACGGGAGAGGTTGGAGAGGGATCAGCGAGCTCGAATTTATCCCGCGACTCGATCAGAAAGACGATGATAAAGTAAGAAACAGGAACAGACAAGAGAAACGGGACAGCTGCGAGTAATATCAAGACCATGATGACACAGAGATCTCTGTTTAACTAGCTCTAGCTGTCCATCAACCCCAGTCTAGAGGCACAGTAGCACCAAAAATTCAAGGAGCTCACGCGTTTCCCCACAGATAAAGTGGCGTCTATGAGGGTGTCATGACCCCCAAGAAAACCCACTGAAACAACCCCTCCTTCACGATCTCGATGCAACTCACACAGGGAAGGGAACATTAGCTCCGAGAGTCGGTGAAGACGAGGGAGGACATGATGAATGATGAAGCGATTGTGTGTCTGGGGCGATGGCAATCATTCTGCAATAGGGGTCCTTCGGTGGCGATAGATGGAACATTCATGGTGCATAGCATGTGTCAACGACTTCTCTATCATCATGACGATCATTCTCTGTTGTGCAGTGGAATCGAAAGATTCCCATCTTGCAGTGAAGAACTGGTGGAGATAACACCTCTCGCTCTGTATACCATCCCACCCTGACCTGACCAGCCTCTTCAACCTCAAATCAAACCACTACAATCACCAGTCTCGTTCCCCCCGTGTTGTTGTGCTTCGACATGTATAGCTCCAGGGTCGCACATCATCTTCTCGATGCGACCCTGAGCACACCCTCATTAACACAGAGGTTGCGAGCTCGCATCGCGTCTCTCCCGTGTGCGAGCGGGGAAAGGCTATTCTAGCAGCCTGGCTATATCTGGACTCGCGACAGGGATTTATTGGTGTTTTAGCTGTACGGCGAATATTGCAACTGTTGGTTAAATCGATGGTGTACTGAGCCATTGCCATCTGTTGTTTTCGGTCTTGTGCATAACCACGCGCCACCATCAACATTCACTCAATCCCAGCTAATTTTTACTTCTAACCACATTCACTTGATAGACCAGTGGAGATATCACGACTTTAGGCTTGGTGTTGTTGTGTGATTATCTATCGCTCAGACCGAAACGGCAGGCTAAAGAACCGGATCGTGCGGGATATCCCACATTTTGACCATCACGCGGACAGATCTCTTATCTGGGTTATCTTACTTGGTTGTTGGCCTTTCCAATTGGGAGAATCAAGGCACTTTGGGTAAGATGAACGACATGGGTCGACATTATCGTAAACGCGCGCGATATGCACTGCATGTGAGTATGCATGCACACCGATGAATCCCATGTACGATGAAATTGAGGAGATGGGAGGCCTTTGCGACGTTGTATACGGCTGCTGATCTGCATACAAAAATAACTTTTGGTACAGAATTCTCCGCTGAAATGAATTTGGCACAGCTGGAGTTTTATCTCCTCAAATACTCACAAGCCTTGTGCCGTCGAAAGAGATTAATAATATTCGAGTCAGGTCAACAAAACACTCTCCCTCTGCAAACAACTCCACAGAGTCATGAGCTTCAACTGCCAATACCCAACTTTACTATTTACATACACCATGGCTTGGGCGATAATTTGCGTGGATTGAATCTGGTAAAATTAGCTTACACCTACGTCGTATCCTA
This sequence comes from Fusarium austroafricanum, assembly GCA_012932025.1. Classification (NCBI taxonomy): domain Eukaryota; kingdom Fungi; phylum Ascomycota; class Sordariomycetes; order Hypocreales; family Nectriaceae; genus Fusarium; species Fusarium austroafricanum. The sequence goes on from JAADJG010000155.1 coordinate 27,594, forward strand.
GCTAATCACAAGCTGTATGGCTTCTAGCAGCGCAAACATGAGATTGTCTCAGCCATGTAATTTCTCATCACCAACACTGTGCATATATCACCAATCGCATCCAGATATCGCGAAATCTTGACGGCACCGACATAAATCCCTAATTCAGTATAGTAACCAACGGCTCCATCTTCATCTCCATCTAACTCAGATCCTTGGCAGGCCCCATCACTCGCTTCAGCCATATCAGATCGACCCCGGACAATCCTTGGGCCGCCAACTCTATTTCCTCCTCCATTCATGATTGTATGATATCGCTTCGAACCCTCACGCCAGCTTCACGATTACCAAAGTCCCGGAGATCAAGTCAACGCCATCGGCTCTTTATGTAGAATAGAATAGACCGTCCGTGCCATCGCGACTGGCATGCTTGCTGCGCCAAGGGTCCAGATCTGGCACTAACCAACACGCCTAGACGTCAAACTGATGCATGGAAATTCCAATGGAGGCTTGATAGCTTCTGTGTAAACGGGCAAGTAGAGTGTCAGTTCCTATTTCGTCAGTATAAGTTATTTAGATTACATACGCGCATAGGGTCTTCTAACATAATAGCCTTCTTCCCTCTTGTCTCATTCTCTTTCGAACCTGTCACATCCTCGTCTGAAGCAGCACAACAGCCCATCTGTAAAGTCTTCTATTGGACGCTGAGTGTGCTTGTGGATATTAATACTGGCACCATTGCATATTCTCGTGATTCTTTGCTTTTCCCCCTCGTTTTTGTGAATGTTATTTATACTGGATGAGTTTCCGACGATACGAAGTGAATTGAAGATTCGATTCAACAAGTCAAAGCCATGGGTGCGAATGAAGCTGGAAGTAAGCGGAGTTTGAGGAGCAGTCCCCCAATTCATGACAAGTCAAGTCCAAGGGCGGGCCAAGGCGAACAAGGTATGAGAACTAAGAATGGTGAACTGTCTAGTGTATACAAAATGAGGCTTGCAATGTCTTGTCAAGATTATAAGAGGAGTTACGAGGTCAAGACTCGCATCATCACTAACGCCTTCAAGAACCAAACGTTTCACAAGAAAACCAAGGCCTCTTACACAGCAACGCCACAATCGAAGCTGGCGGCAGCGACGAAGACGGTGAATTCTCTGCCAGCGACTTCTACGCCGACGAAGCCTCAACTCTCTGTTCCTCGTCCACGTCCATAAGTTCCAGCATCCTCGAACATAGCTATCAAAACGGCCGTCGTTACCATCATTACCACCATGGACGATATCCTCTACCGAATGACGAGGCGGAGCAGAACCGTGAGGATATGCTTCATGCGATGATGTTGGAGGCGACGGATGGGAGATACTTCTATGCGCCAATTGGGGAGAATCCGCAGAGGATAGCGGATTTGGGGGCTGGGACGGGAATTTGGGCCATCGAGAGTATGCTGACCTTCATATGGGAGTGATATAGGTGCTGATTGTGTTAGTGGGTGAGAAGTATCCGAGTGCAGAGGTATTGGGACTTGATCTAAGTCCAATACAACCATGCTGGGCCCCTCCAAACGTCAAGTAAGTGAGCCTAACATATACATATCACGAGATATTATGTCTAATTCATATTCAGATTTCTAGTCGACGACATCGAAGACGAATGGCTCAACGGCGACGACTTCGACTTCGTCCACCTCCGGAATATGATCCCCATCCACAAATCACCCGTAACCTCCTCAAGCAAATATACGCGTAAGTCACCACTGGTCCTGTTCTTCGTTGCTCACAATACCAGAAACATAAAACCCGGCGCGTGGGTAGAACTACAAGATATAGACGGCCAAGTCCATACCGACGACAATAGCATCCCCGATGATTGGCTACTCAAACACTTCACAGAGATTCTCCTCCAAGCATTCGCCCTATACGAAACAAATGCGCATGCAGCTGTTTTCGGAAGCCAATACCTCGCTGAAGCAGGATTTGTGAATATCAAGCATAATTTTATAAAATTGCCGTATGGGACATGGCCCAAAGACAAGTAAGTCTCACATAGACCGAGGATATGTGCTATTACTGACGATGCGATGGAAGGGTGATGCGCCTGATGGGTATGTACTATCGAACTGCATGCGAAGAATTCTTCCCGGTTATTGGAAACCTTCATTTTCCACATTTGGGATGGAAAAAGGCCGAGATGGAGATGTTTTTTGCGGCGTGTCGACAGTCGATGAGGGATCCCAAGGTTCATGCTTATGGGAAGATGCATTTCTGGAGTGGTCAGAAGCCGTTGGATGCATAGGCTCGATCGTGGTAATATTCAAGTACACAAACCAGTGACGAGGAATATGTTGGAGATTCGTAGCATCATATTTAGGAGGAAGCGTTTGACGTTAAAAGAAAAAGGAGACTGGACAGCATATGCTTATGATTGATGGCTATCAAATACCACTTTTTAATCACCCAACTCCAAAAATCTACCCAACCATATACAGAATCTCTATTACATTACCTCCGTCCCTTCTTCGCCTTCTTAGTCCTAGGCTGCTCGTCCTCTCTCTCAACATTTCTCCTCTTCTTCCTACCTTCCTCCAGCAACTTCTGCATACCCTCTGTAGCCTTGAACTTAGGATTCGAAGGGTCAATGGCAAATTCATGGCTCTCAAACACAGCCTTGAAACGGTCGTCGCCAACGTCCATGTTGAAGTCCTCTTGCAGACCGCCGCGTGACTCCTTTGCGAGAGCCTTCTTCTTGGCCTTGCCCTTCTTTTTCTTGGCCTTCTCTGCGCGAACGATTTCGTTCATGTCGAAGTGGTCCAAATGATCAGCTTGGTCGGCACCAACATCTGCCATGACCTTCTCCAGCTGCTTCTTCTGTGCTTTGTCCTCAGCCTCGGCGGCCTCACGAGCTTCTCGCTTCTTGAGGCGGTCGGCCTTGCGGATGGAAGTTTTGGATGCTGCTTCGGGCTCTGCGGCAGTAAAGAAAGGATCATCGAAGCCAAGATCCTCCATCTCTTCTGCAGTGGCCTCAACCACCTCCTCTTCATCTTCCTCAGCATTAGGGTCTTGACCTGCACGTCTGGCTCGTGCAGCTTCACGCTTCTTCTCCTTTCGCTCCTTTTCCTTTCGAATGTACTTCTCGATTGTTGTCTCCTCCTCGGCTGTCTTCTTAGGCGCGTTCTCTGTCAAGGCAGGGGTGAAAGTGATTTCCATATCACCCACAGGACCGTTCTTAGAGGACTTGGTGGGCTCCTCGGATAAGCCCAATGCAGCTCGCATCTTTCGACGTTGCAGCTCCTTCTTAGAAAGTTTGGGCTCATCCTCTGCCTTCTCTTCAGCGACCTCTTCTTCCTCCACGTCGTCGTCATCCTCGCTGTCGCTAGCCAAGTACGCGCGAAGATCGTTCTCCTCAATTTCGTTGCGACTACCACTGAAAGCACGGTTGATGGATTCCTTGCGCGATGCCTCCTCGGGGTGCATATCCCAAGTAAGCTTGACTTTTGAGCTTTGAAGAGCGTTGGTGACAAACTCAACGGGCTTGTATGATTCGGGAACCTTTTCGCACTCGTCTCTAGGCTCATCGTCGAAGGTTACATCATCGGGAACAAATCGGAGATCAAGGAAGTTAGAGGATGACTGATACTCTCGTCCATCGACTGACTCATACAATTTCTGCGCAACCTCTGGGCTTGAGCAAACCATTACGGCGTAGTAATATCGTAGACGGTCAAGCTGGTAGGATCGTAGCGCATCGCTATCAAAGTCCTGGTCGTCACCCTCCTGAAGCAAATCCTTCTTGATTCGTTCGTCTCCATCCTCGCTTTCTTCATCGCTATCATCTGAATCGTCATCCGAGTCGTTCTTGGAGTTCTTAAACAATTCCTTAGGAGGTCCTTCAACTTCTTCCTGCTGCATGCGCTCCTTGCCGAACTCACTTGGGTACACTGAAATCTTGTCGATCTTGCCACCAGTTTCGGGGAGAAAGCTGCTGAAGAGAGCCATAAGATCGGTGGATTTAACGTGGTCCCAGTCAAGGTTGACAATGGCGATTCGATTTGTCACCTCTCCGGCCTCAACCTCGTTCTGCTCGTCCTGAAATCGCTGCATATCACCCTCGGTATCGACTTGCGCTCCACCCTCTTCTTCGTCGGATTCCGAGTCTTCCTCCTCAGAATCGGAGTCATCTTCTGAAGAAGAGAAACCGCCATCTCGAGCGGGATCGTATTTCTCGTGTGCTTTTCGCAATTCTCGCTGAACGACCTCGTCATCGTCGACCTCAATGTCTTCCTCCTCTCCCCTTTCCTCCTCCTCTTCTTTGTCTTCATCTTCCTCCTGGTACAGCCTTTGCAGAGCCTTCTTCTTGGAGTCGGACTTTACTTTTCGACCATAACGATCAACTTTAGCAGTAGCAGTGAATTCGTCATCTTTGAGCATGCGAGAGAATCGCTTGTCGATTGTCGTCTTTGTTTGCTTCTTCGAGGGCAATCGGTATCGAGGATTGGTCTCAAAGTCGGCGAAGCGCTCATCGGCGATGCGAGGCGCGGACGGGCCGCCCTTCTTGGCTTTCTTTTCGTTTTTCATATTAGATATCGAAGCTGGTTGTGATGGGATTTCGCAGCCAAAGCTTGCTAAGTGGAGGGGCAGAAAACAGCTGGATTCAATTTTTTGGCGGTGAACCCTTTCTGCCATGGCGGTAAGCCTCTCTGGGTTAAGCGCCCCACAGTCGGTCATCGGTCCTGTCCAGCGCCGCGCATTTTCCAAAAAATTTCCAGTGACTTTGGATTCGGATTTGGACTTGGTTTGCGACAACGACTTGCAAGGTCTGGAGAGCCTCACCTCAATTCTCTGATACCCTCAACCCTGTACAAATGCCTCCTCATGCGCGATCTGGGCGAGGACCTAAGCCTCAAAAGAATGGTCGCACTGAACAGCGCCAACAAAAGCGCAAGAGAGAGCAGGAGGATCTTCAACAGCTCGAGCAACGAGTAACTGATTTGGTACGTGGACATCTATTCGCAGCTACTTCTTGTTTACAACTAACAAGCTATATAGGACCCCAAATCGGATGAAATCAAGAACTTCTCCCATCTTCCCCTCTCTGTACCGACCGCCAACGGCCTCAAGGCTTCGCATTTCCAAGTCCTTACCGATGTCCAAGCTCAGGCTGTTCCTCTCGCTCTTAAGGGCAAAGATGTCCTAGGAGCCGCCAAAACAGGAAGCGGAAAGACTCTTGCTTTCCTTATCCCCGTTCTCGAGAAGCTCTACCGCGCCCAATGGACCGAATACGATGGCCTCGGCGCTCTCATCATCTCACCAACAAGAGAACTCGCAGTCCAAATTTTCGAAGTGCTCCGAAAGGTTGGCAGGAACCATGTCTTCTCCGCAGGATTGGTCATTGGTGGCAAGAGCTTGAAGGAGGAAGCCGAGCGATTAGATCGAATGAATATTTTGGTCTGTACGCCTGGTCGAATGCTGCAACATCTTGATCAAACAGCTGGTTTCGACGCCAACAACTTGCAGATCTTGGTTCTAGATGAGGCGGATCGTATCATGGATATGGGTTTCCAGTCTGCCGTGGACGCGCTGGTCGAACATCTCCCCAAGTCACGACAGACCCTCATGTTCAGTGCCACTCAGAGCAAGAAGGTCTCAGATCTTGCTCGTCTCAGCCTCAAGGACCCCGAATATGTCTCCGTTCACGAGGCCGCCGTTAGCGCCACTCCCACAAACCTCCAGCAACATTACATCGTCACTCCTTTGACAGAGAAGCTCGACACACTATACGGCTTCATCAAGGCTAACTTGAAGAGCAAAATCATCGTCTTCCTAAGCTCAGGCAAGCAAGTTCGATTCGTATACGAGAGCTTCCGTCACCTTCAGCCCGGTATCCCTCTCCTTCATCTTCACGGCCGTCAAAAGCAAATCGCACGATTGGAGATCACCTCGAGATTCACAGCTGCGAAGCAATCGTGCCTGTTCGCAACAGACGTCGTCGCACGAGGAATTGATTTCCCGGCTGTTGATTGGGTTATTCAAGCAGATTGTCCTGAGGATGTCGACACATACATCCACCGAGTTGGTAGAACAGCTCGATACCAGAGCAATGGCCGAGCTGTGCTATTCCTTGACCCAAGCGAAGAGCCCGGCATGTTGAAGAAGCTAGAACAGAAGAAGATCCCCATCCAGAGGGTGAATGTTAAGGAAAAGAAGAAGAGGAACATCAAGGACCAATTACAGAGCATGTGCTTCCAGAACCCAGATCTGAAGTATCTTGGTCAAAAGGCCTTTATCAGTTACACGCGATCAGTACATCTGCAAAAAGATAAGGATGTCTTCAAGTTCGATAAACTCGATCTCGACGGCTTCGCTTCCAGTCTTGGTCTCCCAGGTACACCACAAGTCAAGTTCCGAAAGGGAGACGACATCAAGAGATTAAAGAATGCTCCTCGTGTGGGCATGTCCAGCGATTCTGAATCAGACGAAGATGGAGACAAGAAGGCCAAGAAGAAGAACGAGGTGCGCACCAAGTACGACAAGATGTTTGAGCGAACAAATCAAGATGTTCTATCAAGTCATTACAACAAGCTTGTACTTGATGGTGATGACAAAGATGAGGAGGATGATTTCTTGTCAGTAAAGAGAGTGCTCAAGGACGACGAACTCGACGATGAGGCAAACAACGCATTCAAGAGCACAGCAAAGGTCATCGATGGTCTTGGTGGCGAGGAGCCTTTCGTTGTCGACTCAAAACGTCGCGAGAAGGCACTCAAGTCAAAGAAAAAGATGCTCAAGTTCAAGGGCAACTCGACCAAGGTCGTGTTCGACGAGGATGGCAACGCACATGCTATCTACGAGCTCAAGGACGAGGAGGACTTCAAGGGAGAGGGTACAGCCGAGGAACAACGCCGCAAGTTCGTCGAGGACGAGACAACGCGTGTTCGCGAAGCAGATGTGGACGACAAAGCTCTCGCCAAGCAAAAGCGTCGCGAGAAACGAGAGAAGCGCAAGGCCGCTGAGCGAGCAGAGCGTATGGGCATCGTATCAGACGACGACGAAGCGCCAACGCTGCACAATGCCGACGACGGCGAAGATCCTCTGGCGCTTATGCGATCGCTACCAATGGGTGGCGAGAGATCAGACAGCGAGGAAGATCGGGAGCCGCCCAAGAAGAGAGCCAAGAAGTGGTTCGAGGACGACTCGGAGGACGAGAAGAAGGGCAAGGGCAAGGGAAGGGTTATCAAGGTGCAGGACGAGCCGGAGACGTTGGAGGATCTCGAGGCGCTTGCTACTGGATTGCTGGATTAAGGAGAGGTTTGATACCCTTTGGAGCCTTGTATATAGGGATAGATAAAAGTTGTGGAATAAAATGCATAGGGTTAATGGATTCAAGTTATCATCTCATTGCTTTATGTGTTGAAAGAGTTGTGATATTGTCATCAGAAGAAGTCATGAATTATACGTAGCACCGTTCTCCTTGAAAGCTACCTTAGTTATCGAATTTCCGATCCAGCTCCACGCTTCAATCCACATGCACGCCATGTATATAAACCACACTCCATTTAAGTCTGTACATGAATCAATCAATCAACCGATCTGCACCCGGTTTCCAAACAACCGCACACGATAAAAGCACGTATGATTCGCGGGGCCATAGTTGCTCAAAGCTCGAACAACGATCTGATCCGTGGCAACCTTAATGTCTCTGATGGTTTCTACATGTACACCATCGTTTAGTTTATCGCCTTGATACAGGAAGCGGCTGATCTTGACGAACTCGTCTGACAGGGGTGCAGGGTTGAAGTCATCCCATTCACCAGTCTTGTCATCAAAAAAGTTCGCTGTTGCAGTCTCAGCGAGGACGTCGTCTCGGTCTTTTTTGTCTTCGAACCTAGCAAAGACTTCGATGTGTTTAGGTCGAGCACCTGGATCTGTTGTCGCGTTGTGGAAGATATGTTCAATGGCGATTTTCGTTGGCACGACAGTGTGTGCCATATGGATAGATAGTCTGGCGCCATGAGGTCGACCCCTGTTGTCGATGTCATTAGCCGAACACCAGCAGTCTCCCTCATCCTGCCAGTGCTCAAGCGCCGCGAGAGCGGGGTTAGGTTCTATACCCTTGATACCGCGTGCATAGTCAGTAATGCCGCGCTTCCGTGGGTCCCAAGTCGGCGTTGTAAGGACGCTGTCGATGGTGGCTCCAGCCCCAACCGCGAAGAAGTTAACCTCATACTTGAGATTCGACTTCCAGTCTGCGTGAATCTCGGTCTTGGCTACAGCTTTAAGGCTTCCGTCTGCGATGGCCCCTAGTATGATGTCTCGAAGGAGTGTCTCCGTCTCAGCCTTTGACATTCCCTTTGGGGCCATCAGTCGTGCAGCCTGGATTTGCTGTTGGACAGAAGTCTCCATATCCGTTCTGTGCTGTGTAAACTCAGCTTGGATCTCTCCCCGATACTTTGCCAGTTCATTCTGGACATGCGACAGAAATTCCTCTCGAGTAACGGCAGTCTGGCTCTGCTCTCTGAGTTGCTCGTTGACGATATTGCGGAGCTTTTGATCGAATTCGGCTCCAGAGCCGGCGGACTGCTTCTTAGTTGTTGCCTTTTCTATGAGCGGCTCGAGCACCTCGTTATTGTTCTTGAACCAAGTATCCCAGAAGCTAGGGAGCTTTTCCTGAATGAGACCATCGACGCGGTCGTTGAGTTTCATGGTGAAATCCGGGTCTTTTTCCAGGCGTTGCACAATCGCCTTCCACTGCTGTTCTAAAGTAACCTCGTAGTTGCCGTTCTTCTTCTCCATATTTAAGAAACTTCCATCCTCTCTTAGAAGATCCCGAAGAGCATGCCAAAACTCCTGCTTGATAACAGGCCGCCCATCGACAAGGTCCATGTGAATAACTTTAGGTAACATCGATTCCAGCCTCTTGAGCGCCTTGTTATGGACAACAACACTCGATTGCAGTTTGTCAAATGCCTTTTTAAATTCATCAGTGGATTCGATGTTGTCGATGTTCTTCCAAATGTCAGACTCATCGTCATCTTTCTTCAGTGAGGGCCATGACAAGGACGGCATGGTGTTTCTAACACCGCTAACAAAATCAGAAGGGCTCGGCAGGTGAATACCGATAGATGGCATTGATCCTGTGTCTGGAAAACTCGGGACAAATGTTCTCAAAGTTCCAAATCCGAAAAAGAGGGATGGTCCCAAAAGTAAACCAACACCCACCAAGGTGAGAGTCCAGAGAATGCTCTCCATTGCGGAACCCCGCATTTGTATACCAGCCAATCTGTCGATGAGTTCGATGAATTGATCCATAATCCTTTCAATAAACCATAGCAGACTCTCCAACCATGTCATGGGGTTGAGTAAACGCGACCATTGCGTAGGGCCGCCGTGGTGGTACTCGTCTTCATCAAAATCATCAAAGTCGCCGACTTCACGCCGCCACCGGATCAAGTTGAATGGCCAGAGTGATGATAACCATGCAACACGTTGCGTAAACCAAAGTTTCCATCTCAATACTTGGGACTCTGATTGTCTCGCAGCCCGTTCACGTTCCCTTTGGCCTTCGGCTTCTCGGATCTCTGCTTGCCTCTTAGTCTTTTCACGATCATATCGATCCCAGGCTTTTTGGATGTCATTTTGGATTTGCCGATCACGTTCCTGTCGGTCTTCGGGGATCTGACGTTGCTTTTCAAACGCAGTTGAATGTGATTGGAATTCATTTCCTTGCGAGAAAAGTCCTTGGTTCCCTGGGGCTCTCCTCTTAGCTGCAGCACCTCGGGAGGGCTCTTGTGATCCTATTCGAAATCTGGGGTTCATAGAAGCGGGCGTGACTGTCTGTGTAGTTGTTGCTTGATTCCCCTTACTTGGAGCTTGGGGCCTGTCTTCGGTATCATCATCAAAGCTCTCCTCCTCCTCGCTATTTTCCACAATATCGGGTTTTCGGGATTGGGGTTGGCTTTGTCGTGTTCTGTTGGGGGCTGGCGTATTCGCCGTAGTCCTACTGCGGGTAGCAGGCGCGGTCCTCCTTTCTGGTTCGGCTTCAACTTCTTTACGCGATTTCTGTCGAGTCTCCCTCGATGTGTCAAGTGCCGTCTGTTGAGTGTTCCTGCTCGAACTTGGCTGTGTTGTGGCGTTAAGTTGATCACGGATACGAGATGGCTGTGAGTCACGCTGAACAGATGTATCCCGCTGACTTCGAGGGTTTAAGTTGGAGGAACCTGCTCTTAAAGGTGCTGCCGATCCTATCGTTGCATCTTCATAGTAGTCACTTTCCAGGCCAAAACTTCTCGAGCTGTCGTCGTCTCTCACAGCAGACAATAGCTGAGCAGCGCCTAGTCTTGGGCGTGTTGCATCTGCTTCATGTTAGAGTCGTCAAAAAGCAGTACAAATTTCACTTACTGTCTGGGGTATCATCGTTAACTGTGCTTGTTAAAGCTGATCTTGGCCTCGCCGGTCGCACAAATTCTTCATCTTCGTCGACACGTTTAGAAACAGCTTGATTAACGGCACTGCTCAAATCCATGCGCTGTAGACCAGCTCCTACTCGGGGGGGAGGCTCAGCAGCAGAGCCATACGTGTATTGTCTCCGAGTACTTGGTGTCCCTTGTAAAGCCGGTAGGTTAGGCCGTACCAATGAATTTGGAGATTCTTGCGAAGGCGCTTGCTCAGGTTCCTGGCTTGTGAAGCGGGTACTACGTCTGTTGACTCTGGGAGGCATGATTGAGATGTGAATGTCGGGTGAAGTTGATGTGAACAGAAAAATGAACAAAAAGCCAATTCGAAAGGGAGTGTGGCCTTTTGTGTCAGGAAAGTCGTTGTTGTTGTCTTGGGTTTATTTTATGGTGGGTGCTCTTTGTTCAATGAGATGAAAATAGTAGCACTGTGACTGACTTCGTGTGTATCCCACACAGGCGTACTATGGCGACACCACCAAATAGCTCCCGGCTTCTGAATCAGATTCACAAAGAGAGATTGGCTGTGCGCCAGCTGAACTGGCCAATCTAAAAATTGAGTTGATCGCGGTGACAACAAAGAATCATGTTGGTGGCGGTGAGTTCAGCAAACAATGAGTAAGTTCCGGTGAGTTTCAACCAAAGCTGTGAAATGACAAGGAAAAGTACGTTCAAGATCGGCGATGACAAATTCTTTTGTGTAGCAAAAATGCGTGTCGCTTTTTTTGTCGTATTCTTGTGATGCTATCGCGAAGATGCTGTATACGCCGACGCGATGCGCGCCGAGGATTAGGCGGCGCAAATTGAGAGGCTGGAGAGCGTGATCACGTGCACAGGCGTTTTCAACAACTAAGTGGCAGCTACCTAGGCACTGAGAACAGCACCAAGAGGAAATAGCTCACTATCATCTCAAATTAGGTACACCTACTGTGGGTGGTTTTCCTATCCGATATAATTGAGGTTACAATTTTTAGTATTCCTAATTGTTTCGATTCAAGAACATGTTCCCAAATCTTGGATAGTGCTCCCTCATGCGTTTCAACGCCGACCTGTATGGTAGCCCCAACTCAGCTTCACTATTCGAATCAGGACGTTCAGCCATCTAGCTGGGTTGGACTTGGATCCTTAAGACATATAATGTGATTAAAGTTTTGCAAAGGAACGTTCTCGATGATTCTTTTGCCATCTTTCTTCCATCATGAACACGAGCAACTACAATTGAGTTAAGCCATCGGACACAGCGCAACGCTTAGACGATGGGAATGATGAGTGGCTGCGGCAGTGCCACCCAAGTTTGCTTCCTTTATCAATTGCCGACAGTAAAATGATGCATATTGCCGTTCACAACTTGTTGATGTGCAACTACAACTTCGCTTGTTGTAAGTAATATATACATTACGAATGCCTGGCTCCACAAGTCCAGGTCCCTTGTCCCCCACCATGATCGTATACTTGGTTGAGAGACAAACAAGAGTCGAGAGAAGCCGTTGGTTATATGGAGCGCATGTAGATTTTGAGTTGAAATCGGCCCTATGCCATATGGCTATAATATTTTTAACACTCTTCTTCATCTGGAGTCATTCTCTTGACATATGCACGACATTCAGCTCACCCGAATAATCCTCCATATGGATAATTAGACACACCCTTGCATGTCCCACCGCCCTTTAATTAGCAGCAGCAAGACGCATCACATCAGCACAGCACGAACCCCCTCTGGCCCCTCCCTCAGCCCGCCTAAAAAAAAAGCTGCCCCGCCATTTCCACCCCGACGTCCTCCCCTTCTCTTGGCTTAAACCCCGCTGCCTCTCGAGTAAACGTATCCCGCCGCATCAACTTACTTTACTTTGTCTTCCACCACAAACTCCTATCGAAACAAAGAAAGAAATCCACACAAAATGCCTGTTGGAACCGTTCTCGTCACCGGGTACGCCATTGATGACTCCCTTGCCGCACTTGCACTTACCCCTGCTGTGTCATGTTGACCCGAGATCTTTCTTGTCTTTGTTGCTGTCGCAAGCTTCAGGACACGGATCATACGGTGTCGCATTAGACGGACAAAGAATACCAGCTAATTCTTGATCTTTCAGTGGCACCGGCTACATTGGCTCCTTCACCTCGCTCGCTCTCCTTGAGCACGGCTACGATGTCGTTATTGTCGACTCCCTCTACAACTCCTCAGAGGTCGTCCTCGACCGCATTGAGCTGATCTGCGGCCGTCGCCCTACCTTCTACAAGGTCGATGTCACAGACGAGAAAGCCATCGACGAGGTCTTTGCCAAGCACCCTGCCATTGACAGCGTCATTCACTTCGCTGCCCTTAAGGCAAGTCACATATCAACCAGTGCCATCATCATCAACGACTAACACCATCCAGGCTGTCGGCGAGTCTGGTGAAATCCCTCTCGAGTACTACCGCGTCAATGTCGGCGGCAGTATCTCCCTCCTCCGCTCCATGGAGCGCAACAACGTCAACAACATTGTCTTCTCCTCCTCCGCTACCGTCTACGGCGATGCCACTCGTTTCGAAAACATGATTCCTATCCCCGAGCACTGCCCCATTGGTCCTACCAACACATACGGTCGCACCAAGTCCATGATTGAGGACGTTATCACCGACTTTGTCCACGCTCAACGCAGCAACTTGGAGAAAGCTGGTAAGGAGTTCAAGCAATGGAACGGTGCTCTGCTGCGATACTTCAACCCTTGCGGTGCCCACCCCACTGGTATCATGGGTGAGGACCCTGCTGGCGTCCCTTACAACCTTTTGCCCCTCCTTGGAAAGGTTGCCACTGGCGAGCGTGAGAAGCTCTTGGTGTTCGGTGATGGTGAGTTTTGCGTGAGCTGCAGTTTCTGGCGCGTTTCTAATATTTGTTAGACTACTCTTCTCGTGACGGCACCGCCATTCGTGACTACATCCACGTCGTCGACCTCGCCCGCGGTCACCTCGTCGCCCTCAACTACCTCCGCGAGAACCAGCCCGGTGTCAAGGCATGGAACCTGGGTTCCGGTCGTGGCAGCACCGTCTTTGAGATCATCAAGGCCTTCAGCAAGGTCGTCGGCCGCGATCTCGCCTACGAGGTTAAGCCCCGACGACAGGGAGACGTCCTCGATCTCACTGCCAACCCCACTCTGGCCAACAAGGAGCTCAACTGGAAGACTGAGCTCACCATGGAGGAGGCCTGCGATGACCTCTGGCGATGGGTCAGCAACAACCCCAAGGGCTACCGACAAGATCCTCCCGCTGAGATGATCGAGGCTGTCAAGTCCAAGGCTTAGAAAGTAATGATGATGAACTCGGCTACCCGTGTGCGAGCAGGCCTCTCGCAGTTATGGACCGGAATGAAAGTTTCTTGAGAATTTATTGTTTTGGATTACGGTTGAACCATCCATAGCATTATAGACATGTAGCGCATTCAAAATAAAAACAAAAGGGCTAGAATTAATCGATTTTAATGAGCAACTTGCCAATCGTCTTTCGGCTCTCGATGTCCTGGTGTGCCTGCGCCACGTCCTTGAGAGGGTACACCTTGTGAATGGTGAGCTCGAGCTTCTTGGATTTGATGAGGTCGAAGAGCTCAGATGTGTACTTCTCAAGGTCGGCTCGCTCAGCGACATAGCCGTTGACTACGGGGCGCATCAAGCGGACGTTCTTGGGCGTGAGTCTGGCAAGGACTACAGGATCCACGACACCAGACTATACGATTATTAGTATGAGGCATGAAACCCTTTGAAATATCACTTACTGCATTACCGAAGGAGACGAGATTACCCTTGCGAGCAATCATCTCAAGATCTCCATCAAAAGTGGCCTTGCCCACACCATCAAAGATGACATCCACACCATGACCACCCGTGATCTCCTTGACCTTGGCAACAACATCATCATGAGAGCTAATAACCCACTCCGCGCCATTCTTCTTCGCCAGCGCAAGCTTCTCTTCAGAGCTAGCTGTTCCAATGATCTTGGCGCCAACGGTTCGCAGAAGTTGAACGAGCAATGTTCCTACACCACCAGAGGCAGCGTGAACAAGAACCCATTGGCCGGCTTTGACCTGACCAGCTTCGCAGATGAAAGTCCAGGCTGTGAGACCCTGGAGGTAAGCGGCGACAGCTTGCTCGGTGGAAACGTCGTCGGGGATTATGACGGCTTCAGAGGCGTTAACAAGGCTGTACTCGGCGTAGGCGCCAACAGTGCCCATGAAGACCACGCGAGCGCCGTTCTCAAAGCCCTTAACGGAGGAGTGAGCATCCACGATTGTTCCGGCAGCTTCACGGCCGAGCGTAAGAGGGAACCAAGGTGCCTTGTAAAGACCGCTGCGGAAGTACGTATCGATGTAGTTGAGACCAGCAATCTGATTCTTGACAAGAATCTGGCCCTCGCCAACCTTTGGAACAGGAATATCGTTGAACTCAAGAACCTCGGTGCCGCCGTTCTTGTTAATCTGTACGGCCTTCATACTCGGAGGAACGGGAGCCATTTTAGCTGTTGAGAAATGCGAAGCAAGTCTGGTAATCCGCTGTGTAGGAATTGAGGGTGTGAGAGGTCTTGATATGGCACAAGATCTGAGCAGTGAGAGACGCAGAGGTTGAGCCATGGGTGTCGGAATTGGGGCAATTATTAATGTGTCGGGTCGGAAGAGGGCGGTTGAGCTTGAAGTGCAATGGAAGCTCAAGCTCCGGCCCCACGTACCGGCCTTGGGGCCCATCTCTCCTAGCATGGAAAGGAATATCTCAAATATACTACATTTTAGAAAGAATTGCCTAATAGTAAAGTACTATAGTAAGTATTATAAGCCTTATCAAGATATAATTATACGTTTAGAATGTCTTATTTTCCTCAGTCGCAAAATATACGTACGTCGATTCCGGCTATTTCTTTAACCCCATGTACCAGGTGGCCATGCCCAGCGGGGTTTGTGGTCCATGATGGCGGGGTAAATAGCTCTGAGGTGATTGCACGTCATGATTGCGGTTTCGGATGATAAGAGAAGTTGAATTGGGATGTTTGAGGTTTTATGATGCGGTTGTCGAGATTATATGCATGTGCGATTGAGTGCTTACTACGTCGTACTCGATCGACTGCTGAGTGACTGATAAGAAGAACGCTTGCTGACATTTGAGTCATGGACGCCTCAGAGAGGTATGTTGGCCTCAGAGTAGCGAATATCAACATTCTATTTAAAAATTACATATAGGCCCAGAATATATATCAGAGATATGTCCATTTCCCCACGGCAAGCTCTTACCCTCTTTTGAGCTTGGTATCTGCATGATATTCAGGACTGTTAGTCCTGTTATCAAGTCTGGACATAATAAATCAGGCAAGAATCAGTCAGCCGCAAGTCTAGAACAAATCTTAAATGCCGAATTATGCTCCGAGGCAGACTATCAGGTTTCAGTTCAATCTCAAAACACGACACATTACGGTAGCTGCATAGCCTTATGCCGCCATCTTCTACTCTGTACTAAAGTTTATATATCATTTGTTATGACATCATGTGTTTAGCTGGTGTTATTTACCTGCGATGACATTCACAATTGCCGATGGTGGCTTTGCAAACTTAAGCTTGCAACATTGCCTGTCCATGCTCCGGAACTTATGCAGCAGCTTAGATGGGAATATCAGGGATCAAGCCTGTATACAAACCTGGAGTAGAGTCGCGTATTGATCATTTCGCGATATATTTGCTTGCTACGTAGTACGTCGACTGTCCACAACTGTTCTTTCTTTTTCAGACGGTGGAAAGCTTGCAGGGCTAATATCTGTTGAGGAATACCAACCTAAGAGTATGTGCAAGTTCAGCTGAGATAGGCGATTTTTGAGATTTCTTAGGGCCTATAATCTTTATAACGCCAGAATAGGATACGGTTCATGCCGTTGATCATATCCTCCGGACAGCATTTGTGGATGATCTCAACGATCAATAGCCGTTTCGAAATATAGGGTAAGTCAATTGAGCTCCAAGACACTTCAATTGCTGTATTATCTATTGACTATTACCAGGGACTATGGAATGATGGTGACACGAACTGTTTCATTCGGGAATTATTATTCATAACGATGACGATGAGGAGAAGAATTTCTTGATACTCATTGATGACGATGCAAAGTATGCCAAGCATGTGACCTCCAGATGGCTCAGCAGTCGTCAAAGACCAAGATCAAGTCGACTTCGTTTAATTCGAAGCGACTTAACACGAACCACGCGAAGGATTTCACGAAGCATCGGACCATAATGTAGTTCGTCTGCAGAAGTTCTCACGTTAGTCTAGACCAAAGTCTCAATTAGGTTGAGGCTACGCCAGCAAACGCGTGGCCACTGGATGATCGGTCCAACCCTCCGAGAGCTGGAGGCGGCACTATTCTTAGGTGTCGCCCAAAGAGACCCCTTTACGGTCTAGCGATCGCCACAGGAAAAAAACTGCCAGGGGCCGGGCGTTGGTTTCATGTGTCAGTGCAAGTTGGGGAGATGTCATGACAGAGGATCGTGGCAGTGCAGACATGGCTTTAGAGGCTTGGCATGAGAAAGCTTCGCAAGCTCTTCAGGGAGGGACCTGGTAGGATTCTGCATGAGGATTCCGTCCGAATTGTGATTGAGGCCTGCTTGTTGAGATGTTATTGAATTGACTATTGAATGTTGGCGATTGACAGCCAATGCCTTGTGCATGGCTAAGGGTGATGATTTAGACATTGGGCCGCTATACGTCACATTAATTTGAGTGCATTCTAGGGCCGTCTGACAGCGGACATCCACTTAATACGATACATACACGCATTGTAAGTTTAATACCGGCTGTGCGTTGCCCGTTTTATATATGTGCAAATGCAGTTAACACAAGAACTGCAATACAATTGAATAGCTCAACGTTGGAAAAAGCAAGACAAGAAAGATATATCAAATCCTAGATATTCATGTCCATCGAATTACACGCACGACGTGACACCCGGACTCCCTCAGACGTGGGGGGGTGTTTGCGGCTGTGGCTTAGGCTAAGTGCTCAGTGCGCTCGTAGTGGGGTATCACAGCCTCCAGGCAGGCTAATCCTGGCCCCAGGGCCCAGGCATTCTGTAACACTAACTACAACGCCTCCATCCGATTGGTATCACCTTAAGACAAAAGGCGAGGCGAGGCACCTCAGGTCGGTCAGTCAGGAAGCACCGGGTCATGTTTTGTTTCCATTTGCACTTTGCAATTGCAGCTTTATTATGAGGAGCTGACATCCCTCCCATTTTCAACCTCGCATTGTTCTTCAGCTGTAATTATATTCATTCATATCAACTTCAACTACTGCTCGCATCAGACCAGGCCAGCACTCGATACCCTCTACTAAGCATTGTCAGACTCAGCATTCAACATCGACTTCTCAAACCGCTCGTCGTTCAAATGATATCTGCATCTTAAAATGAACTCCTCAACGGCTAACGCCCGCCAGAGGCGCATCATTCAATTATCACAACAATGGGGCTTCTCCCTTCCGCCAAACGCCCCAGCTCCCCTCACGCGACCGCCTCACCCAATCTCTTTCAGAACACACGGCGATGATGAGGTCGCTGACGGCCTTTTGCAGCGGCGATCCGCTGAAGTTGCCCAGCTGCGCCCTAAGAGTGGCTTGTCGCGAGCTTTCTCATCGAGCAACCTGAAAAAAGGAAAGCACTGGGATACCAAGGAGATATTGAATGTCTTGAATTCTTGGGTCGATAGTTCAGGCTCCCCCGGTGTTGCCGAGGCTCTGATTGCGAAATTGGCTGCTGCGGGCGTCGATCTTAGTGGTATGCAGACCCAAAAGCAGGGGATCCTGAACAGAAGGAAAAGCGTTGAGCATGGACTTGATCGAACTCGCCTTTTGAAATCCGCCATCGAACGAGACCAGCTGGAGATGGTCCATGTTCTCATACCGCATGCTGACCCCTTGACTCTCGATATTTGTCTCCCAGCTGCAGTGAGAACAAGAAACGCAAGAATCGTCGAAGTTCTTCTGCGGTATGGAGCAAACGCCGCCAATACTGCCGAGGGACAGGATGAATTCCGAAAAGCTTGCCAAGTCCCAGCCTTGTCAGAGATTGCCTCGCTCATTCTAAGATCCGATGGGCGTCCATCCGAAGTTTGCGTATCACAAGCGCTCACAGACGCCGCAAAAGCGCAATGTTTCGATACTGTCTTACATTTGAGCCGTTCCACCGCAGATGGAAATTACAACAATGCTGAAGCTCTCAAAATTGCTATCAACAATGAGCGAAGAGATATCGCCATGGCCATTGCCACAGGAAACAGGCCACCCCAGAGTCCTGGCCTCGACGAGGCTTTCCAGGAGCTTATGGAAAACACAGCATTGGAACCAAAGGCAAAGCTTGACTTTGCTGAGCTATTGCTCTGCTGCGGCGCTCAAGGCCCCATACTGGAGCGATCGCTTGAAGTGGCCTGTGAAACGCAGTTCTTTGAGATGGCCGACCTCTTGGCTCGCTATGGAGCTTCCATCGAACACAACGACGCTTCTGCTTTGAAAGCCGCCATATCCAAGGGACAGACGAACCTTGTCAGCTCTCTCCTCAATGGATCGTCCAAGATTGATCCTACGTTAGCGTCGAGTTGCGTCCCTCTGATTCCTCAGCAAGCGGATCCTGGTACTCGACAAGCATTACTCTACTCACTACTTAGACGAGGAGCGAATGGGGCAGTTTTGAACGATTGTCTCATATTAGCAGCCAAAGCCGGCGATACTCATTCTGTCGAGCTTCTGCTGAATCCTCACTTTCGTGAGCCACCCGCCGGAAAGCAGAATGGACAGGTGAAGCCACGCATTTCTAACCGACATGCTGTTGCATCCCCTGATTACCAGAATGGAGAAGCTCTGCGGATAGCGATTTTGGCCGGCAATGCAGACATGGCAGCCAAGATTCTCTTCGCGAGGCCCTCCAATGAGACACTTAACACAATATTTCCTTTAGTCAGGAGCCTTCCTCCTTCGGATCGATATCGTATGGTTGAGATGTTCCTGAGAGGAGCTATGACTGGCCCGGCCTTGCATGCCGCCCTACAAGATGCGATCAGTGAAGATCCCTCTCAGAGAGACGATGCTCTCATCAGCCTTTTACTAAAGTATAATGCGGACATCAACTATGATGATGGAGCTGGACTTAACAACATCATTCATCAACTAGACCTTCCGCTATTCACCACATTGATGCAGAGTGCTTCTCCCCAGACAGCAGCAGCGCGTATCAGCGATGTGATAAGGATTGACAACCACCAAATACGATATGAGATGATGTCAGTACTGTTCAACGCACGGGCAAGCGTTGGAGGACAACAGGTTGCCGAAGCTCTGCTTGTGATTCTGTCAGAGAGATCTGTTGATATGTCTCTTCTTCGTCTTATTTTGGAACAGGGACGAGCAGATATCAACGCCCTGAATGGGCAGATTCTGAAGAAAGCTGCGCAGAGCCCCGACCCCAAAGTTATTGATCTGGTACTTACCCTCGGCAAACACAACCAGGACACGATCGCAGTCTGCCTCGAAGGACTGGCGACTCTCTCCCCGACTGACAACAAGGCGTGGAAGCTTGGTGTTATTTTGGCCAACTCGCCCAAGAAGATCAACCTGGATAGCATGCTAGTGCAGGAAGTCCACACTCTTGTTGAGGACACCTCAGGCCATGCGTCGTTTTCAACTCTGCAGAAACTTCTGGACTGTGGTGCTGATGTGAATGCCTTCCAGGCGAGGGCGTTATGCAGTGCGGTCACTGCTGCTCGGGAGACCGTAGTCGATACCTTGTTCAGTTGCGAGAAGCCACCGACTCCGGCATCGCTTGCATTCGCTCTTCCACATGCCTTGACGATTGCGGATCCGATGAACCGCCTAATCTTCACTAAGAGTCTAGTGGAATCTGGTGCCCTCCCACGCGAAGTCAACAGAGCTTTGATTCATGCTCTCAGTCATTTTACTTCAGACATTGCTTTGATTGGTGCTCTAGCCAAATTTGCAGACGCATCTGATGGGGAAGCTCTTGCACTGGCTGTTTCTAAAGAGTCCCCTGAAGTTCTTGATTTGCTCCTTTCAACACTCAATCACTCGGACGAGTCCAGGGATTCTTGTCTGGAGCAAGCGATGAAGATCGCCGACTGGACGGTTCGTCTTAACATCTGTAATCGTCTGGCGAAGTCTGGTATTTCATCTGAAGCTGCCTCCAATGCCCTACTGGTTGCAGCGCGGGATGGAGATTTGGAGCTTGGAGACGTGCTCATCGCTCACGGTGCAAGTATCTCAACCAACGGAGGCCAGGCTATCATAGAGGCTTGCCGTGGTGGCTCTGTGGAGGTCCTCGATGTGCTGCTAAAGTCCAATTCCGATACTCAAAAGTTGACTCTGGAGCGCGGATTCCAGGCTGCTACCGAGGTTCGGGATTTGAACAAAAGGGCAATGGTATTTCAGCGTTTACTCAAGCGGGGTGTTTCCGGCGAAGTTGTCGACATTCAGCTCGTTTCAGCTGCCAAGTACGGCGAAGAGGGTCATGAAGTGTTGCGTGTTCTGTTGGCTGCAGGCGCAGACCCCAATTACAGCAATGGCGAAGCAGTTGTTGCAGCAACGAGAAGTGCCTTTGTTGGAAGCCTTGAGTTGCTATTGGGTTTGTGGCACGAGGGCGGCAATCAGGTAGGTTGAACGAACCGTTTGGAGATCCTCGCTAACACGTTTGTATAGAAAAAGGCATCTCCTCCGACATTGGTGCGGGCCATGAAGGCCAGCTGGAAACTCAACCAAGATACGAGACTGCATATCATCCAAGATTTGATGAAAGCAGGCATGCCAGCTGTGGATGAAGTTCACATTGCATTAAGCAAGGCTGTTGGTGAAGATGAGCCGGATGATCGACTAATCAAAGTCTTGCTTGAATCTGGTGCATCGCCCTTCACGAATGGTTGCTATGCCCTAACTCAAGCTGTGCAAGGAGTGAAGGTTTCAGCACTCGAACTTCTCTTGACCAGTGAGATTAGTGTGGAAGAGATAGTTAAGCTCTTCGGAAGTGGGTTCTCAGAGACTCAGTTCACCACGTGGTTTTCTCCAAACGGTCTCGAGGTTGCACGTATGCTCCTTGCAAAGGGCGCCAGCGGAGAGGCTGTTAGCGGTGCATTGGTGCAGGTGATGAAGAACAGCACAGACGAGACGGAATCTTTGGCTGATGAGTTTGTTGATCTTTTTGTTACTCACGGAGCCGATATCGACTTTGACAATGGAGAACCTCTTGTTTGCGCGGCATCAAAGGGTAATGCCCATTGGACAGAAAGGCTGCTTGCTTGCAAACCATCACCGCAGACTCTCACGCTTGCTTTCGAACGTGTGTTTGATACAGCAAGGTCACCCGATGAGGTACTGAAATTATTTGAACTGTTTTCAGGATACCGTGATGGAGAAGTTGGGTTGGATGTCATGACGCGGAGTGCTGGATCCGAGCCTATCCTCATCAAGGCAATTTCACAGTATCCTAGGTCGTCGGAGCTGTTGCAGACCTTGTTGGATGCTGGTTTCTATCACGATCAGACCACAACATACCGTATTCACGACAGCGTGGAGGAGCCCGAAGAAGTGACAGTACTTGTTTGGGCTATTGCTCAACCACAGAAGAAGGTCAGCTCAGCACTGATTAAGATACTGATCGAACGTGGTGGTAAGTTTTTGATCTACCTTCATTATGGAAATCATCTCTAATATATCTAGCCAACGTCAACTTCGAGACAGCAATCAGCCGATCTACACCACTCATGCTCGCCATCCAAGCTTGTCGACCAGATATAGTCAAGGAACTTCTTATCGAAGGAGCCAACGTCGATATTACCGATGCCATGGGCCGCACACCTCTCGCGATAGCAACTGACATTGGCGGCGAACTCTCGACCCGTATGATGGGCAACTTGCTTGCTATTGATCAGTCAAAAGATGACGGATCTCTACATAATGCTGCCAGAGAACTTAACTTTGCAGCTGTTAGTGTCCTCGTTGAACATGGCCACCACCCCGATTTCCCAAGCCCACTTCACGATGGAAGATCTGCTCTGGGAGAGGTCTGTCGCAATGGAGCAGGCTCAGGCAACCTTACTGCGGAAGGGGAAAAGCTCATGCAAAAGTTGATGACTTTCCTTATCGACGCCGGGTCAGACCTAACCCTCCAATCGCATGGAAAATCCTTGCTTCTCCTTTGCTTTGAATCCCCAGATCCTATTGCGACTACTCGCAGCTTCTTAAAAGTGGCCATGTGGAAGGAGATTAATAAGCCCTTCAACCACTATACTGACGGCGAGTTCACTTATTCTCCGACAATGTACGTCAGCAAAGTCATGCCAGAGTCGGATATTCGGAATCAACTCTTGACTCTGCTTCGAGCAAACCGGGCGACGGATGTTTACTACGCCAACTCTGGGGATCAACCTGATGATGCTGTCGGTCTCCCCAGTGACATGGTAGTCCAAGAACGCGAACGAAAGGCCAGGCTGCGGCGTCTGGCTCTCGAGACCGAAGACCACGCTATGGCTCTCGCTCGAGCGAAGGAGGTGGCTAGCGTGGAGAGAGAGATATGGAGCAATAAGGCAGAAATAGAGGATGCCCGCCGCCGTCGACTCCTCAGCGAAGACCTCAACGCGACGCGACAAAAGGCCGACCTCGAAGAAACACTTTTCAACGCTGCTCTCAAGAGACGACTTGGAGAGCAGCACAAGTTGACGCAGTCCAGCCTGGAGCGTACCAAAGCAATCGCTGCAGCTGAACTCGCAGCCGAAGAGACGCGACAAACGAAGATGATTGAATGGGAATCTAAACTGAACTCGGAGCGAGCAAGCAACGCCCAAGCACTTAGTAGCCTACGCATCAGCGAGCGGGAGGAGCTCGAACGAATCGAAAGAGGAGCAGACGAGAGAATCAAGAAGAGACTCGAGGCTCAGAAAAAGTTGGTTGAGACTCAGGAGAGACTGGCTAAACGGCTTGCTAGCGGGCCAGGAGGAGGTGCAGATGCCAGGAGACAGATTGGATACGTAGAGGAGATTAACTAGCTGCCCTACATCCAAGATGGACTTCACCGGCCGGTTGGGAAAAGGCGTTGGGAATGTGCTTTAGTATCAGATACCTCTCATAGCTTATGATGAAATGACATTTCTTTCTTTCACTGGGATTCCTGGGCTTTAACTTTATAACCTCTAGGGATGAGTGTGGCAGCTTTGGTAGTCTTTCCTGGAAGGAATGCACCACGAGCCTTTTCTTCGCCAAGGTAGTACTGAACGGCTATATGTAAACAATGATAGCAAAGTCTTTCTCAGATGAAGATACATAATACATCGAATCAGACCGTGAAGCACATAATATATACCGACCGACATCGTCTTTTACAGACGCAGAATCTGGACTCCAAACCAACAGACCGATACCACAACAAAACAAACACGCTATAGCAATTCCACAACCTCGTATGATGCACAATATAACGCTTCCAGTTATAATCTCAAGCACCACATATCGCCAAACCAAATAATAGTACAGCTTTATGAAGCTTAATCCTTTCGTGCCATTTTGATTGAATCAGCACCAGTTTCGACAACGCGGAAAGCGTCAGCGTCGCCTTGTCCGCTTGCGGCCTTTTCATAAGCTGCCTCACTGCGATCGCAAAGGATATCAAGGTCTGAGTCACTGAGGACTTCTTCACCCCCAGAGGCTTTGTAGACTTGGCCGTCTTTTAGAAGTAAGGCACGGAGGGACTCGGGGTCGATGTCTTCGTGGAGATCCATCTTTTGGCCCATCGACTTGAAATTTCCCTTTTTGATGACGAGTTTCTCCAGGCGCCGTTTTGCGTCTGCTGAGTTAAGGAGTCTTTCCTCGACTGTGTCTTTTGTAGCAAGACGGAAGACTACGACGGGGCGGGTTTGACCAATACGGTGGCATCGGTCCTGGGCTTGTAGATCTTGTTGGGGATTGAAATCCGAATCAAATAGGATAACCGTATCAGCGGAGGCGAGGTTGATACCTTGACCACCTGCGCGTGTTGAGAGAAGAAAGATCTTGTACTCAGGATCGCTATTGAAGTCGGCGATTTGGTTTTTTCGACTATCCTGTGAGACAGAGCCGTCGATACGACAGACTTTCCAGTCGCGGAGTTCACGGCAGTAGTCTTCAAGAATGTCCAGCTGGGTTGTGAACTGTGAGAAGATGAGGACCTTGTGGTCGTCTTCAAATAGGCGAGGCAGAAGTCGATCTAGGAGGAGCATTTTGCCAGATGCTGTGACTATAGAATCGTCGATGGGAAGATCTTTTGACGCGTTCCATGGGTTGTAGAAATTGTGAGGTGAGTTGCAGACAAGTCGCAACTGGGCCAGAGGGTTGCCCAGTTTCTTTTGGGAGATTTGCTTTTCTGTATCATGTTAGTGCTGAATTCAAAAGTGAAAAGGACTACACTGACTTGCGAGGTCCAGAGCCTGAGCACGCGCTCGCTCCTCTTCAGTCATTTGCGCTTCATCACTCTTGTCATCATCCTCAGGGGCGAATTTCTTGGCCACCATGGCTTCGAACTCATCATCTGACATTTTCTCTTCATCTGATCCAGCATCTTGGTAGGTACGATTCTTCCTCGGCCGTCCACGTCCACGGGGTGTGGATGTCCGAGTTGACCTCGAGCTCTTGGGCTCTGGTTCCAAAGTGGCGGGAGGGTCTTTTCGTTTAGACCCAGACCTAGGCGTCGCTGGTGATTCTGCAGGCTTCAGATTCTTACGCGGCCTGCCTCTACCAGGCTTTGCCATCATGAGCGAGAATGCGTTGGCAACTGGCTCCTCTGACTTGACTTGCTGCTTACGCGGAGACTCGCGAACAGGGAGCGACATTGTCTTAGGTGCAGCAACACTGCTGGATCGCGAGGACTTAACCCTTTCCACTGATGCAGCACCATTGATCTTTTCGAAGACCTTGTTCTCGAGATACTGGCGGGTATCGATCTTTTTGTTCGTGAGAACATTGTAGAGATCAGTCTGTTCCTTGGTCATAGGAGCAAAGAGCACATATTCTCTCTTCTTTGGGAGGTATGCCGCCACGTCTTGCTTGATACGTCGAAGGAGCATGGGCTGTAGAATAAGATGAATCTTCTTGACCAGTTCTTGCTTCTTCTGATCAGCGATGAACTCTTCAGTTCCTTGCTCATCCTCGAGATCTGAGAAATCGAACCATGACTCAAAGGCTTCCCAATCAGTGAAGATGTTGGGGAGAAGGAAATGCAGAAGCGACCAGAGCTCTTTCAGGTTATTTTGAAGGGGTGTTCCCGTGATGAGAAGACGAGTAGCCGATGAGAATTGGCGGAGCTGTTGGAACAGCTTGGCTTCTGCGTTCTTCATGCGATGACCTTCATCCTTTGGACTGAGTTAACTTTGCGCAGATCAAGAATGGGAAGGGAAGATGAGACTTACAATAATAATAAACTCCCAGTTGATTCTGGATAAGTTGTGCTGATCTCGGAGAACCATTTCGTAGGATGTGCACACTACTGGGAATTTATTGGTAGGTCGGCCGCTCTTGAGATGTTTCATCATATTGGTCCTGAAGATCTTCTCGCGCTCATCTTTGTTGCCGTGATACATGATGACAGGAATCGAGGGTGTCCATTTCTCAAACTCATCCATCCAGTTCGATAAAGTGCTGAGCGGCGCCACAATCAGATGAGGGCCGAGATAGTTCTCTTGCTCACGGAGCAATGCGATTAACGCGATAGTTTGAACGGTTTTGCCTGAAGCAAGTTAGTATTTATGAGATACCAATGGCTCAGGACTCGAGCTTACCAAGACCCATCTCGTCAGCCAAGATACCAGACATGCCCTGAGAGCAAATCTCATACATCCATGTGAGACCCTCGAGCTGGTAGTCTCTCATGGTACCGTTGATCATGATGCTTGGCTGTTTCGCCATTTCAAGGCTGTGCTCACCAAGAGTCTTTCCATCGAGACTGCTCCCGACTCTGCCCAGAACCTGAGTCTTCTTGGTGAGAATATCGGAGAAAGCAGCAGACTTTGCGAGCAAATCGTCCAGTTCTCTAGCCTTGGCTTCACGCTCAGATTTAGTCTCGGCCTTGTTCCTTTTCTTCTTCCTCAGAAGAGCTTGGCGTCTTTTCTCCTCGGATTTCGCATTCTCCTCACGCGCAGCTTGCTCTTCTTTTATAAGCGCATCGTCAGCGCCCTCGAGATCATCCTGCACTTCCGAAGGTGGCGAGCTGGGCGCTGTAGTGGGCAATCTAGAGTTTGAGCGACCTGAGCTGGAATCACTGGGCGATTTTGGCGCCGCCATATTGTGATAAAATGTATAATAATTAAAGAATGACTGAGTGAAAAGGATAGAAAGAAAAAAAAAAAAAAAAGAAAAAAAGAGCGTCAGGGGTTGAGGCAAGCTCGAGGCTTGGTTGGCGGTGTCGGCGATCCGCTAGTGACAAGAATGATGTAGTTGACTCGCCTCAGATAGGAGCGAGAAAAAAGAAAAAGAGTAGAATTTCCCTATGGGTGCCTAATGAGATTAGAAAAAGGAGATTGATCGAATCCAAGCAGCGATTGGATAGCAAAAAATGATAATCAATATGCACGCACGTAGCATATGTTCGATTGTATCTTGTCAGGGATAATGTCAATTGAGCTCGATTGACTGGACAATAGAAAAAGCAAAGGGCGTGCGTACCTGAGGCACCGCGTAAATTAACCAGCAACGCCCTTGACACGACACGAGAAAGGGGCGATGTCACGGGTTCGCGCGTTGAAAAAATCGACAGCCACATTCCTCCCTACCAACGCCACAGCAAAGCCTCTCCCCCGCCAATACAAGCAATTACCCCTCCACCCCACCAAGAAAATATCAAGACTCACTCACTCACTCACTCAC